>WITN01000201.1:0-124066 GCA_015025155.1 Lactarius quietus | reverse complement strand
GATAATGGGAGCTCCACAACATATAGTAAACCTCCTTGTCCATGATCCTTTGCAGTGCGTTAGCGTCCTCCAATCTCCTGGTGCTCTTGCAGACTTCATTGCTGACAATGTATTGATCGTTCTCAAGTGCCTTATCTTCTTGGCAATCTCGGTTGTATCGTTGAGATGATGAGTGATAACGCAACACTTCTGCCCACAGCAAACGATCAGTATCTCAGCCATAGCCAAGTCGACTCCATGTCGATCCCCATAATCGTTACGCAGATAGTGCAGCTGATCGTGCATGTATGCGTGACGATGATTGTCCGCGTCGAAATTGGCAGCAGCATGGAGCTCACCATGCTGAATCTCACCTCCCTTCTCCATACAACCGTAAACGATGGGGTTGTTGCCAGGCATAACATGAACGTATTTGGCAACAAAGCGTCCTCCTCCAATGCGCAAGTGAAAGGGAACAAACCACGGCAGGATGTTCAGTTCGAATCCATCGGGGGCGACAGACTTGTCATAAGCCTGTTGCTTCGTGATCGCATCAGCACTTCCCAGTAGTCTGGGAAAGTAGTTCCTTCTTTTGCTGTTCCCACACCCGCTCGACGTCCTCGTCTGGTCTTCCTCGCACCAAGTGGTACCCTTTCATCATCAGACATTGATACTTGATTGGGATCTTGGTTTTCTTTGTCAGAGTCCGCTTCTTGGACTCTGGCATGGAGGGTGGCGTGGATGTGGACCCCACGAGGTGGCAGGGTCGAGGATGGTGCATTGAGCGGTGGCACATTAACATATCGAGGCATTGCGGTGGAGGGATAAAGACAGGGTCATGGTTACATGTGCAGTTGTTAATGAGTTGTCCACAGTCGTAGTGGACGTGGGAGGAGTTGTTGTCAGGGTGACCTGGACATGAACAGGGCGGTCTGCTTTACAAGATCCACAAACTCAGACCACATCACTGATGTCCGAGACGCTTGGCACCTTGATAAGTGTTTGTGGAACAAGGAGTTCCTGGCATGGAGGAGTTGTTCCTGTCTCCACTTCCGATGAGTGATCCTCCAGTCCACCAGTGTTGTATCCGAGTACATCAGAGGCTTCGGGGAGGACATCACTGGGCTCGATGAGACAGAAGCGGCGGCGATGTCAGCAGCAGTGGGTTCACTGTCAATGATGAGAGATGAGGTGATGACATTGTCAAGAGAGGAGATGTTAGACATGGAATGGCGAATGAAGAACTGATGGGCATCTTCACTAGAATGAAGGGTTTTTATATGTGATGCGATCGGAGGTTTAAGTTGTTGAAACTCAGCTAGGATGGCCAGAGCATAGACATCAGTGGCGTTGACCCACTGATTCTCCAAGTCAGGATACCCCTTCCATTTGACAAGATATTGTTTGCGCCGTCCTCTGCCGATGTGCCGTTGATCTAGAATCTTCTCAACTTCATATTCTTCTTCCCCATCGATCAATTCAGGGGGTGGTCTTGAGAAATTTGGTCCATGAAAGGAAGTTTCTCGATAGGGGGTGAGAAGATCGATATGAAACACGTCATGAATGCTCCACTGTGTGGGAAGTTCCAATCTATAATTAACTGGCAACATCACCTGAGCGACTTTAAAAGGACCATGTCATTTGGGTGCAAGCTTGGCGCTCAGCTGATGAGTCCTCAGGTGTCTCCCTTCTAGCCATACTAGGTCTCCTTCTTTGAACGTGGGTGTATCTTTGTTTTTTACCCATGACTTCTGTGCCTTGATTATTTGTTGTTGTGCGTGTTCCCGTGCCTGCTTGAGTTGATCTAGGCATAACGCCACCTGTGGAATCGGACTTGGAGTAGATTTCCAATCAGTCCGTGGATGGTGTCCCATCAGAAGGAAGAATGGAGACTGCCCTGTTGCCTCATTGGGCCAATTGTTGTGTGTGAATTCCACCAGCAGAAGATAGAGAGACCAGTTATCTTGACGCTCATTTACCCAAAGGCAGAGGTATTGTTCCAACCATTGATTCGTTTGTTCTGATTGACCATTGGTTCTGGGGTGATAAGCGGTTGATATGTTTTGTGTGATCCCCAATTGTTTACAAAGTTCTCGGGTGAACTTTGATGCGAATCTGGGATCTCAATCGCTAATAATTTAGTAGGTAGTCCGTGTCGGTTGAATACATGTTTGAGGTATAATGTAGCAGTTTCTTCAGCATTGATTTCTTCATTGCATGGAATAAAAATAGATGCTTTGGTACAGTCGTGGTCTGTGATGGTAAGAATAGAATCGTAGCCCTGCGATTTGGGTAATTTAGTGATGAAATCTAATGCAATGGTTTCAAATGGCATAGCTTCAGGTTTAGGGAAAATTGGTTGTAGTGCTGCTCGAATAGGACGGGAGTTAACCTTATGTCGTTGGCATTCTGCACAGCCTTGTACATAAGCTGTGATATCTTGTCGTAACATCGGCCACCAATAGTGTCGTTCCACCAATTTAATGGTTTTGTTGATTCCCGGGTGTCCGTACACTGGAGGGTTATGATGAACTTCTGCAATCATTCTTTTCTCTGGACTCCCCTTGGTTACCACCCTTCTTCCGTTCTTGTACCAGACACCATGTATTTGTTTCAGTTTGTGGGGGTCTACCCATGTCCATATGATGTCTTTGTCTTGTGCATCACTAGGATTGACCAGAGTCATTTGCTCTACTGTAAGGACACCTTCTGGATGGTTTGGCATTCCCGTTCGTTGTGTGGTCATAGTTTTTGCAAATACGTGTTCTGGAAGTACAGTGACATTTTCATTATCCTTTTCCCCTTGATCATAATCTGGTCGTCGTGATAGTGCATCAGCGTGTCCATTTGCTGATCCTTTGATGTGATGAATTTTGAGGTTATATTCGGATAATTCTAGTACTTCCCTTGCCACTCGCCAACTGATCTTCTGAGGTTCCCTCCAATAGCGTAGATTCATGTGATCTGAAAATACCTTGATTTTATGACAGGATCCTGCAAGTAGGGACCTCCAATGTCATAGTGCTTTGACGATAGCCAATAATTCTAGATCGTAAATGTTGTAATTTTGTTCCGCTGTATTTAGCATTGCAGAGTAGTATCCTATCGGATGTCTTTTGCCATCAGTTTTTCGTGGAAGGAGCACTGCTCCCACCGCAAATCCTGATGCGTCTACCTCCAATTCGAATGGTTGATGTAGTTCTGGATGTGCTAGTACAGGTTCACTCGTAACACACTGTTTGAGAAGGTTGAAGGCATGTTGTTGTTGTGGTCCCCACGACCATTCGACCTTCTTTTTTGTAAGCTCGTTAAGTGGTTTGGCAATTGATGCAAATCCCTTGATAAAAAGACGATAAAAATTGCAAAACCCTAGGAATGATCACATATCCTTAACTTTGGTTGGCGTTGGCCAGTCTTTGATACCTGAAATTTTGACCGGGTCCATGCGTGTTACCCCCTTTTCAAGGATTACCCCCAGGTAGTCAAGAGATGGCGCATGGAAAGTGCATTTCTCAGGTTTGAAATATAGGTCGTACTTCTGTGCCATGGATAATACACCTCTGACAGCGTTGATGTGATCTGTCAGATTAGTTTTAGTGGCTATGCTGATATCGTCCATATATACTTGTATAACCATCCCCTTTTGTTCATGTTTTATGATAACGTCCCTGTAGATGGCGTTCATCATGTGTTACGTGCGAGCGGCACGTGAGCCTGACTTAGGCAACGTAGAGTGAATGCGGTGACTCAGCAGTAGTCTTACTCAAGTACAAAGACTGAGTGACGTCTCAACATGCGAAGGCGGAGCTTTGATGCTTTGTTTGTCTTTGACACGCGGCCCCGAAGGATGAGAGATGAGAGGAGGAAACCGGCTTTGGATAACAAGTTGAGAAGTGTACAAGAAATCCAAGCTATCGACTACAACAGTCGATAGCTTCCTTATAAACTACTCGCGCGATCCGCCTTCGTCAGCGAGACCACCACTACTACTAATCTGCTGGTAATCATCCACGGTTATACAGTCAGCATACTACGAGCTATCAGTCATCATATCGTAATCCGTCAGTAAGCCGTCGGTCATCGTATCGTACAGTAAACAAGTCATCATCCATCAGCGATCATACAGTAAGCGGATCATCAGTCATGCGATAAGAGCCCCCTTAGTATCACGTCCCATCGCTTATGGGTTAGGTCAGATACTTACTATGACCGGGACGTTACATCACCCCCTTCACAAGGGTGAGCGCCCTCACTCCACTACCCAATTCGGCACAGCAGTTAGTCCGACGTCAGTCTCGTGTTCATCTCGCACCCGTAGAATGGCGTGGGCTCTTCCCAGCCGCTTGGCCGAGTGGCGCGCGCGGTCGACATGGACGAAGATATCATCCTCGAGCCGCTTGATCGCTGCCTCGAGCTCCTTGATAACTTCCTGGGACGCGCGGTAGCGCCTCACCTCGGCTGCCAGGGAAATGTCCCCTAGCCGAGCGAGGGCCTCGTCGACCTGGCGCCGTCCCCGGAAGTCAGCTCCCAAGTACTGCAAGTCCTTCACGAGAGTACTCAGCGGCGGGTCCCATATCACGACACGGCTCTGCATGGATCTCCCCTCGGTAGGTGGCGAATGGCGCCCCATGGTGCCGAATACTTCTGGGTTGTCGCACATCCGGACTCGTACTACCGGGCGGGGATGCGACGTCCCTCGTGCTCGATCACCATCGGCACCCAATTCATCCCATTGTTGAGGACGAATCCGCTGGGAGTAGGCGATAAGGCACGGTGAGAGGCTCGGCGCATCGTCGGCGCGTATTGATGGGTGAGGCGTCGCGTGCCTCGGCGTATGATGGGAGTCCTCGCATGGCGTATCCCTCCGCCGCAGTCGGGCCGTAGATGACAGCAACCGGAGGTGCTCCTCCTTCGTCATCCACGGTTTCGTTGGTAATGTCAGTGATGTCGACGTCTTCTTCTTCTTCTGTATGGGTGACTCAAGGGGGGATGCGCATGGGGCGCAATGGCAGTAGTCTTGAGGGTTATCGCACCTGGTGCAGATAACGTTGGCGTCGTGGTATGATCCGTCGGAGGACTCGTCGCTGTATTGGTCGATGGCGGTAGTGGAGGTGAGGCGGTGGAGGGCTGAACGATACTTGCCGCGTCAACCTCTGTATCCTCATCCGTCTCTCCTGCGGCGTCATCTTCGTTACTTGGTCCAGCCGCCAAGAGGTCATGACCTCCTTCAGCAGCCGTAGTCCCTCCTCATCTTCCTCCACTCTTCCGCTTGCGGGTGTGGGGAATCGCCTGCGAGCCTCGGCCAGGTCTCGCTCGTCTTGTTCTCGTTCTGCTGCTGCCCTGACATGCTCGACTGCTGAGCAGAGGGGTCGTCCACGTTGTTGTTGTCGTCATACGTGGTGAGGGTGTTGATGTAGGGGATCTCGTCAATGGCGACAATGGTGAGTGGGACATAGGACATGTTATGAGAGGTGTTGGAAGATTCGTCCTCTGTTGAGACTGCTTTTATGTGAGTCTCAGCGGTTGGATTGGCTTGTTTGTACTTCCTTATCTCCTCGTCCGCATGTACATCGTCCCATGGGACCCATTGGTTATCTGAGTCGGCGTACCCCTTCCACTTGATTAGGTATTGTAGCTTGCGCCCTCGCCCCCTTCTCCGGGAGTCTAGTACTCTTTCAACCTCGTATTCTTCCACGTTATCGATCAACTCTGGTGGTGGGCGTTGATAATTGGTGCCATGAGTCACCGTCTCTTTGTAAGGTGTGAGAAGATCTGTGTGAAACACATCATGGATGCTCCACTGCGTGGGAAGCTCTATTCGATAGTTGACAGGTGACATCACCTGAGTGATGGCGAACGGGCCATGTCGTCTGGGCGCAAGCTTCGTGGTTGGCTGGTTGGTGCGTAGATGACGTCCCTCGAGCCAGACCTTATCTCCTACCTGGTACCTTGGTGTGTCACGATTTCTAATCCATGACTGTTGCGCTTTCTTCATTTGTCCTTGCGCTTGTTGTCTTATCTCTTTCAATTGTTTCAGTCTTGTTCGACTCGTGGTATTGGTGACAGCTGATCTGTCCAGTCAGCGCGCGGTGATATCCCATCAGTAATTTGAATGGTGATTCGCATGTGGACTCATTGGTCCAGTTGTTGTGTGCGAATTCTGCCAGCGCTAGATACTCTGCCCAATTGTCCTGCCTCTCGTTGACCCAGAACCGGAGGTATTGTTCCAGCCACTGGTTGTTGCGTTCTGATTGTCCATCGGTGCGGGGATGGTAGGCCGTCGAGATGTTCTGTTGTATCCCCAGGATTCGGCACAGTTCTCTCGTGAACTTGGATGCGAACCGGGGATCGCGGTCACTGATAATTTTTGAAGGTAGTCCGAATCGCGCCACCACATATTTGGCGTATAGGACTGCTGTCTCTTCTCCCGATATTTCTTCGACACATGGTATGAATATGGACGCCTTGGAACAATCATGATCAGTGATAGTTAGGATGGAGTCGTATCCCCTCGACTTGGGGAGCTTCGTGATGAAGTCTAGCGCCACGACTTCGAACGGTGTCGCTTCTGGTTTTGGGAACAGTGGTTGTAACGGTGCTTTCGTCTTTTGTGTATTAACTTTGCATCGTTGACAATCGGCGCACCCTTTCACATAGTCCGCGATGTCGTTTTTCATTGTCGGCCACCAGTATTGTCGCTCTATCAGCTGCGTCGTTCGATTTATTCCTGGGTGTCCGTGAATTGGGGGATCGTGATGGGTACGAATTACTTCTCTGATTTCGTCTGGTCCCCCCGTGACAACCAATCTTTGTCCCTGATACCACCACAATCCATCGGCCTTGATTAGTTTGTGTGGGTCCACCCATTTGCGTATTCTTTGCTCGTCCTGCGGTCTTGTGGTCTTGATGGTTCGTACGAATAGTTTGTTTGGCAACACCGTGACGTTTTCGTTGTCTTTTTCCCCTTGGTCATAGTCGGGGCGTCTTGACAGGGCATCCGCTCTTCCATTGGCGGTTCCCTTTACGTGGTGTATTTCGAAGTTGTATTGGCCAGTTCCAAGACTTCTCTTGCTATTCTCTGACTGATTTTCTGGGGATCTCGCCAGTATCGGAGGTTTAGATGGTCCGAAAATATGCGTACTTTATGTGGCGATCCTGCGAGTAGATGCCTCCAGTTTCGCAGCGCCTTTACTATGGCTAGTAGCTCGAGGTTGTATATGTCGTAATTACGCTCTGCTGCGTTGAGCGTTGCTGAGTAATATCCCACCGGGTGTCGTTTTCCATCTTGTTTCTTCTGTAGAGTACCGCTCCTACTGCGAATCCAGATGCATCGACCTCTAGGTCGAATTGTTGGTTTTGATCCGGGTGTGCGAGGATGGGTTCTTCAGTAACTCTTCGTTTAAGCGTATCGAACGCTGTTTGTTGTCGTTTTTGCCATTCCCATGGTTCGTCCTTGCGTGTTAGCTCGTTCAATGGTTTGGCAATAGCAGCAAATCCTTTGATGAATTGCCGGTAGAAATTGCAGAAACCAAGAAAAGATCGTACGTCCTTTACTGATGATGGGGATTGCCAGTCGCGAACGCCCGAAACTTTGACGGGGTCCATACGTGTTACCCCCTCTTCAAGGATTACCCCCAGGTAATCAATGCTCGAAGCGCTGAAAGTACACTTTTCTGGTTTGAAGAAGAGGTCGTGCTTTTGAGCGACGGCAAGAACGTCACAGACTGCTTCTTGGTGTTTCGTTGGAGCGTGCGGCTGTCGTTTTGTAGCGATGGCGATATCGTCCATGTAGACTCGTATCGTCGTTCCTAATGCTTCATGTTTTGCTATGATGGGGCGGTAGATCTCGTTCATGAAACTCTGGAATGTAGCGGGTGAGTTACACAGTCCAAAGTACATAATGGTTGGTTCAAAAAGTCCGCGGCGTGTTTTGAACGCTGCTTTGTGTTCGTCGCCCTCTTTGATTCGTATGTTATTGTAGCCTTGTCGAACGTCTAATTTGCTGAAGATTTGCGCCCCACCGAGATCTTTGATTAGATCATTGATGAGGGGTAACGGATATTGATTCCGTATTGTCCATTCGTTAATTTCCGGTAGTCCTGTACCGGTCGTAGCTTTCCGTCCTTCTTTTTGATAAAGAAGAATGACGATGCGTACGGGGATTTTGAGGGACGAATGTATCCCTTTTCCACTTGTTCGTCAATAAACTCGTCTAGTGCCGCATCTTCGACTCTTGTCATCGGGTAGACTTTGCAGTCAATGGCTGCTGGTACTCCCTTTTTGAATTCGATTGCGTGGTCGCAACTTCTCTTCGGTGGGAATCTTTTTGCTTCTTCTCTCCGAATACCTTTGCATATTGTTGGTATTCTTTTGGTATATTGACCGTTTTCGTGTATTGTTTGGCGTCAATCGCGAGTTCGACCGCCGATCTTCGTCCATACACTTACTCGTTTAGTTGGGTCGTTATTTGTATCTTGTCCTCTTCTGTGAACATGCGTGATACTCGCACGTCATTGTCTTCTTCCTGGAGCAGTCTTGCTAGCACTGCTCTTCTGTCGTTCGGGTTGACCGATCGTAATACTATGGGGAGTTGTTTTTCGTCAATGGTGGCATGACGCCAGCTAAACCTTGGCTCGTAGTTCGCAAGCCATGGGTACCCCAATAGTAGGTCCTCTTTTCCTATGTCCATAATGAGGAATCGCATTTCCTTTTTTGCTCCTCCTGTTTCCACATTGAGCGTGAGGTAGTGTGTGATCTGCCCCGCTTTATTAGTGGTATCGTCGATGTTGTAGATATTTTTTGGCTTATCTAATGCCCGTTGTCCCAATCCCATCCTTTTGACGAATTGTGGATGGATAAAGTTGTCGGTGGCTCCAGAGTCCACCAATGCTTTGATGTCGGCCTTATTGTAACTTGCACGAATTGACACTGGTACTCACATAGAACGGTAGCGCATTATGTACACAGAGTTACAATTTATTGCCCTCACCCAGGCCGCCGGGTTCAGGCGCTTCCAAAATCCTGTCCCATCAATTGTTGTAGGACTAGGTCTTTGACCTCTTCGTCGTCTCCTGCTACTCCTCGTAGCCATTCCGCTGCTTTTTCCTCCTTGGTTTGTGGGACTTCTGTAGTCGCCTCCGTGGTTCGTGCTTGTGTGTCGCGACATCTGCGAGGTTGTCTGCAGTCGCGACTGATGTGTCCCATCTTCTGGCAGTTGTAACACTGCGTTTGACTATGATCTCGTTTGAATTGTCTTTGAATGAATCCCCCTCGTGGTGGGAACGGTGGTCTGTTGTTCCTGGGGTGATTCACTATGATTTCCTCGGCCCCTGCTAGCCGTCCTCGTACACGATCTGCTGATGTGTCCATTCTATCGTCATTGAGTGGGGCGAGCAACTTAGCTAATGCTCCTCCCGTCGTACGTCCTGGCTTGAATGCGTCAAGGTTTCCCCTGACTGTTTGCATGTGAATCCATTTCTGCTGCCTCTTAAGGGCGGATTCCCTCCATTCTTCGTAGTTTCGGGGGTCGTCGTGCTGGTACATGGTTTCGTACAGCGCCCTTGGTAGCCCTTCGTGAAGTACTTGAGCGTTTGCTCGGCGTTGATATTGTACCCCGCGTGTCGAACTAGTTGTTCAAACTGAGCGATGTAGTCGTCGATCTTTCCATCTTTCATGTGTATGCCAGCGTCGAGCTGGGCTTGGGCTCGTTCCTTGCTGAGAACGTCTCCGAACTGCCTTTGAAATGCGTTGAGGAGGTTTTCCCACAACCTGTTGTCGAACTGGTTTGTCCCAGTGGCTACTTCGTTGACGAGCCATCGGCTTGCGGACATTACCCACTGGTTAACCGCGTTTCCCTGTATGTATGTGAGGAACAACATAGCTTTCTGGTACTTGTTCCTCATGGCTGAATGGTTGGCGTTAACGCCTGCGTAGACCTCCCATTGAAGGATGAACGCCTCTGCTTGTGATCTTGCTCCTGTGAATGTTGGCGGCGGGTTACCGATAAATTTGTCGTTTCCGTTTTGATTGGCTATCGCTGGCCCTCCTTGTAGTGGCCCCGCTGGTGGTCCTCCTGGAGGAGGTGGTCCTCCTGGAGGAGGTCCTCCTCCTCTGCCTTGTGGCCATCCGCCGTTGGGTGGTCCTCCTCCTCCTGACGGTCCCCTTGGTGGGAATGGTCTGTTTCGGGTGATGGTACCCTGTTCCGATTGAGCCGAAACTCGCGGAACATGTCGTTTTCTGGAATACTTGGTGCGTCGGGCACATCTGGCCCCATTGCTCGATTGGCAGCTTGTACGTCTTCTGGCTGCAACGTTTGTACGTGACCTGTTTGCTCGTTGATAACGAGCCGCGGTGGTGATACTATTGTTTGGGTAGTCATGTAGCTGTATGGTATTCCTCGAATTGGTTCGGGAATATGTAACTCAGCTGTTCGTGCGATGAGCGCGTCGATTTCTGGTGACTGTGCTGCGATTTCTTCTGGTTCTGCTTCACTTCGTGGGGTTGGTGATCGTTCGCTGGTGTGACTTGACGGGACTGGGGTAGTTGTTCGTATTTGGAATTCGGCCCTCGGTGGTTCTGTGTCGAGGTCTAGTTCTTCCTCTTGGCCGTCTATGGCTCCTTGTTGATCAATTGGGCGCGCGTCTACCAATGGTATGTTGATGTTAAGATCGTCGGCGGCTGGTCGTGTCGCCTCAAAGTAGCTATTGGTGTTGCTCCACCTGAGTTCGACCCAGCAACAGCGTTCTCTGTTGAACACTACTGGGTGGAAGCGTTGTGATGTGGCTGCTTCCGCGTAATATCCGGTGTTATTCTCCTCGGTCCTTCTGGTGTCTGGTACGTGTCGCCACCTTACTCATCCTACGAGGTATCGAGTAGGTGCGTCTCGTTCTCTTGATTCGATGCGGTAGGGTACGAAGTCCCAGCCGTCTTTGGTATTGAGAGTTGCCACGACGTTCGGTTTTTGAAGAGCTTGGATTTAATGTTACATGCGAGCGGCACGTGAGCCTGACTTAGGCAACGTAGAGCGAACGTGGTGACTCAGCAGTAGTCTTACTCAAGTACAAAGACTGAGTGACGTCTCAACGCGCGAAGGCGGAGCTTTGATGCTTTTGGTTGTCTTTGACACGCGGCCCCGAAGGACGAGAGATGAGGAGAGGAAACCGGCTTTGGATAACGAGTTGAGAAGTGTACAAGAAATCCAAGCTATCGACTACAACAGTCGATAGCTTCCTTATAAACTACTCGCGCGATCCGCCTTCGTCAGCGAGACCGCCACTACTACTAATCTGCTGGTAATCGTCCACGGTTATACAGTCAGCATACTACGAGCCATCGGTCATCATATCGTAATCCGTCAGTAAGCTGTCGGTCATCGTATCGTACAGTAAGCAAGTCGTCAGTCATCATCCATCAGCGATCATACAGTAAGCGGATCATCAGTCATGCGATAAGAGCCCCCTAGTATCACGTCCCATCGCTTATGGGTTAGGTCAGATACTTACTATGACCCGGGATGTTACACAGAGGCGCATACCTGGGAGGCACGTGATCAAAAGGACATCGAAGAAGAAGCAGCCATATGCACACTCGTACAGGCAGAAGACGAAAGCTACCTCTCAGAAGAAGAGGCGTATAGAGTCCGCCAGCTTGTGAGTAATATGGTTACTCGCAGTGCATCCCCAGATGCTGGCAGGAAGGTTGTTACAGGACGAATGAAGGTCACATGACACGGTCATGTGATGAGGCCCCAGGTCACGGGATCTGACCTAAGCAATAAGCCAGGGGGCACGTGGATGGAAGAATGGTCCCAGGTCGCAGTACGTATCCAACCTAACCCATAACTCAGGGGATGAGAACGCGAAGGTAGTGTAGCGTTATCACCTAACGCTTGTTCGACTTGAACAGTTCTGCGACGTGACGTTTGCGGATATGGATGAATCGTGATAACACTGGCAACTTAGCTAAGTTGCACCGCCACTAGGTCAATGGTTATCGACACTAGGGTACCCAAAGGGCAAGCTTCAATCGAAAGATTGGAAGAAGACGAGAATGGTGATGATTCAAGAAGACCAAGCTGAAGAGCCTTGGTCTTGATACTACAGTTTATATACAGTTACTCGCTGGCTTTAAAGCGCAGCTTCACATCCAAACCCTAGTACAATGCTACTAGTATCGAGTCATGGTAAGTAATACAAATACCTGAAACACCGGCAAACCCAAGTACCGGCGACACGTCAGTGTCCATGACTAATTGAGGCTTACTATCGTAGTCATAACCGTATAGTAAGCGTCCCGAACTCCGAGACCTCGTAAAAGTGATGATAAGTAGTCCGAGTGTAACGTCCCGGGTCATAGTAAGTATCTGACCTAACCCATAAGCGATGGGACGTGATACTAGGGGGCTCTTATCGCATGACTGATGATCCGCTTACTGTATGATCGCTGATGGATGATGACTGACGACTTGCTTACTGTACGATACGATGACCGACAGCTTACTGACGGATTACGATATGATGACCGATGGCTCGTAGTATGCTGACTGTATAACCGTGGACGATTACCAGCAGATTAGTAGTAGTGGCGGTCTTGCTGACGAAGGCGGATCGCGCGAGTAGTTTATAAGGAAGCTATCGACTGTTGTAGTCGATAGCTTGGATTTCTTGTACACTTCTCAACTCGTTATCCAAAGCCGGTTTCCTCTCCTCATCTCTCGTCCTTCGGGGCCGCGTGTCAAAGACAACCAAAAGCATCAAAGCTCCGCCTTCGCGCGTTGAGACGTCACTCAGTCTTTGTACTTGAGTAAGACTACTGCTGAGTCACCACGTTCGCTCTACGTTGCCTAAGTCAGGCTCACGTGCCGCTCGCACGTAACACTCTGGGTAGTCGTGGCAGTTCTTCCAGTGTTCGTGCAT
Organism: Lactarius quietus; assembly: GCA_015025155.1. Taxonomy (NCBI): domain Eukaryota; kingdom Fungi; phylum Basidiomycota; class Agaricomycetes; order Russulales; family Russulaceae; genus Lactarius; species Lactarius quietus. Next base: position 111,173 of record WITN01000201.1, on the reverse strand, counting down.
ACATTTACGCTGTTTGTGGCTTTGAGTAGGGTCTGAGCATAACAGTCGTGGATGACAATCTCCCCTTATGCTTACCAGTTGCTTAGTGCTGCTTAGTCGTGCACTTACTCATGCTTACCATTGTGATTACTGATTTGATTAGACATTTGCTTACTGATGTGTGAGTCATCCTTTGCGATCTTTACTCATACTATATGTGTCGGCTTCATACCTTGATGGACACTTACTATAAATACTATACAAGTTGCGCTATGGTTCGCTAGCTTAGTTGTCTTGATATCCACCTGTACTACTCTCAGGGTTATAAGACAGTCTTGAAGCAGAGTCATTGTTCAGTGTGACTATTCTTGTTGCCAACTTAAGTGTTAGGCGTTGCCACCTTGTAACGAACCTCAAGCTAGGCGGTACTAGGGAACTTTATTAAGTCATCTCCCTTTTACAAGTCACTCTCTGAGTTCAGAAGCTGTGTGCTTTGCTCAGTCAAAGGTTACTAGGTTCGAGAAAGCACTGTGCTTGCCTAGTGTTGAAACAAGGAAGACCCATTGGATCCAAGTCGGATCAACGTTCAGTGGAAACGTTACAATCGGCCCATTGTTGTCATCGTAGTCACCATTGATGCCGTGGTGGTGTCGACGTCTTGTGGCCGTTGTTGTTGTTGTTGCAATTGAGGTGGTTGTTGTCCGAGTCGAAGTAGCCACGCGTCAAAGGTTGTCGTCTCGTCGTTGTATAGGCTGGTGCAGTGCGAATGCGGCGGTTACTGTATTTCATGGTTGTTGTCACGTCACAGACCGTGCCGATTGTGTGGCTGGGTGGTGGCAGAAAAAAGAGCAAGTGGGGAATTGAACCCACGGCACAAAAAGTACATGTGATGATAAGTAACCCGTTACACCAAAGTCGCTTCAACTTTTTCTTTCATTGGTTCTATATAGGTAATACATGTTGGCACCAAATTTTAATCAAAATTAATTCGCGTTTTTCTTCAAGTTGTGGGCTCGGCCCCATTGCACTCTGCATGGCAACGCATCGACCACTGGCCCAACATGAGCCCTGTAGGTTTACATACTAGCCATTGTAGTTAGCCTTGTAGATAATTATAGAATAGCACAAATACATGATTTTATAACTTCTACTACAAAAGCGTTAACGACGCCTTTTGCGGTGCACAATGGGGTAACCTATGCGAGTTCAAACTGATTACGTAATCCGTTATAAGCGTACAAGTACAGGATGCAACGAGGGATGCAAGACAGGAAGAGGTGAATATACATTGAAACATATTACCCTTACTGTACCTTACCCCCCAGAAGGGTATCACTTACCCTCCACAGGGGTAGGGGTACATCAACGGTAACAACTCCTGTACCCTTACCCCTACCCTCCAAAACCCTTAACCGATACCCCAGGGTTTTCCATACCCCCCATGTTACGATCCGCTCAACCTACCAGCAAGCAGCGCAAGTGTCTGCACGAACACTGGAAGAATTGCCATGATTATCCAGAGTGTCACATATGTGCCATCGCGGTCATGTGACATTTGGTGCACGTACAAGGGTGCGTGCTGCCTGCGAAGGCATGCAAAGAATATCGTGCCGCGAGACATCGCGTGATAAGAATATGTTCGGGTTTCACGTGACTGTGGGAAGTTCCAGTCATGTGACCGGGTCGGGCTTATGCCCATGCCGGCTTATCAGAAGCCGAGGTCATTCCAGGCCCTTATCTCAGGGTTCTGATGGATATTTCTGATGGACTAGCCACATTGAGCTTATCTCTGTTTGGGTGAGTCAGTATGACTCCTTATCCCTGATGGCCCTTAAGGCTGTTCGCCTTGTGTTGTGGGGCCATGGCGCATCATTGATGGACTGATGTTATTGGAGGATAAGCCGTATGCTTATCTCTCATGTCTTAGGGTTTGGCCAGGAGCTCAGCTTGAAAGCCAGCTCCTGAGCAGTATATAGGTAGCAGCTTTGGACAGTACGGTCCTTAGCTTTGTATTCTCATATTCCCCTAACGGTTACTTGGGGTTTCCCTGTTAATGCATTGCTGTCCACTCCTTTCCAGTGTGCTTGTCTTGTTGTCCCTTTGTGGACTTATCTATTGAGGCCTCATTATTTGGCTCTCACTTGTTGTCATTTGGCTAGTTGAGGCATCATTCCAGCTAGCGTCGTCTCTCGTCGACGTCACGTGTTCCAGTGTTGCAGGTCAAGGCTGCACTGAAGGTAGCGTTGGGTCAAAACGTTACACAAAGGCACATACCTGGGAATCACGTGCGCAAGAAGACATCGAAGAAGAAGAGGCCGTACGCGCACTCATAGCGGCAGAAGACGACAGTTACCTCACTTATGACGAGGCGTGCAAAGTCCGCCAGCTCGTGAGTAATATGATCACTTGCGGTAGAATCCCAGATGCTGGCAGGAAGGTTATTACAGGACGGATGAGGGTCACGTGACACAGTCATGTGATAAGGCCCCAGGTCACGGGATCTGACCTAAGCAATAAGCCAGGGGGCTCGTGATGAGGAAAGATCCCGGGTCACAGTACGTATCTGACCTAACCCATAAGTCAGGGGACAAGAACACAGAAGTAGCCATTGGAATTGGCGGAAGACAGTTGTGTCCTGAAGACAACCAACAATGACAAATAGCGATTGTGTGGTGTAAGACCAGCGACCTGAGGCTGCCTATATCAGTGGGCCGTGGCTGCCGTTGTGTTACGATCTGCTCAACCTGCCAGCAAGCAACGCAGGTGTTTACATGAGCACTGGAAGAATTGCCATGATTACCCAGAGGCGCATACCTGGGAGTCACATGCAGAAGAAGACATCAAAGAAGAAGAAGCCGTACGTGCACTCATAGTGGCAGAAGACGACAGCTACCTCGCTTATGACGAGGCGTGCAAAGTCCGCCAGCTCGTGAGTACCATGATCACTCGCAGTAGAGTTCCAGATGCTGGCAGGAAGGTGATAACAGGACGAGCAAGGGTCACGTGACATGGTCATGTGACGAAGCCCCAGGTCACGAGATCTGACCTAAGCAATAAGCCAGGGGGCGTAGGATGGCAGATAGTCCCGGGTTGCAGTATGTATCCAACCTAACCCATAACTCAGGGGACTCCAACATGAAGGTAGCCAGTGGAACTTGGCAGAAGACAGTTGTGTCCTGAAGACGACCAACAATGACAAACAGCGATCGCGTGGTGTAAGACCCGAGGCCTGAACGCTGGACGAACTCAGCGGGCCGCGCCTTGTAGTTGGGACGTACTCCAACGGGCCGGGTTTGATCCCCTTTCAGGAAAGTGTCCAAGATGGATTAGTCCAAGGAGTGCCTGTGTTAGCGCCGAGGCCATTGCTTACTGACGCATGGCAGATTTGTGTTGTGGATGACATTTCCCCACTTATGCTTACCGATTATTAGTGCTGCTTAGTCGCACACTTACTCATGCTTACCATTGTGATTACTGATGTGATTAGACATTCGCTTATTGATGTGTGAGTCATCCTTTGTGATCTTTACTCATACTATATGTGTCGGCTTCATATTCTGATGGACACTTACTATAAATACTGCATAAGCTTTGCTAGGATTCGATAGCTTAGTTGTCTTGAAATCCACCTGTATTCTTCTCAGGAAGTTCAGACAGTCTTATAGCAGAGTCATTGTTCATTGTGACTATCTTGTTGCCAACTTAATTGTTAGTGTCACGGTTTGACATGTTACGGATTGACGATCATCATCATTACGAGGTTTCGGAGTTCGGGACGCTTACTACTTGGTTATGACTACGATAGTAAGTTGTTATTAGTCATGGACACTTACGCGTCGCCGGTATTTGGGTTGCCGGTGTTTCAGGTATTTGTAGGAGAGATAGTGACTCATTCCTAGGATAGTTGTACTAGGGTTTAGTATTCTAAGCTGCGCTTTAAAGCCAGCGCGTAACTGTATATAAGTCGTGTAGTGAAGACCAAGGCTCTCTAGCTTGGTCTTCTTGAATCATCACCACTTGTCTCTTTATCGCTACCTCTCTTCCAATCTTTCGATTGAAGCTTGTCCTTCGGGATACCCTAGTGTCTACCAAGCGACCTAGTGGCTGTGCAACTTAGCTAAGTTGCCTGTGTCTATCAAGATTCATCCATACACTCGAGTATCACGTCACAGATCGGTTCAAGTCGAACCAGCGTTAGGTGATAACGCTACATTAAGACCAAGCTTCAACGTGGCGTCATCAGAAACTACAAGAGAACATTGTCGCAACTGTGACGACCTTTGGTTTCAACACAGAGGCGCTGACAACGTACCACAAAGATTTCGCAAGAATACAGAATACCGGTATTGTAGCACTACAGGCACTACCGGATATCACGCTAGGAGTCAGGCGGACAACCGATCCGTTGCAGTTGAGTTTGTCTACGATCAATACGTTTGGGTAGAAGTTCGCTGGTTTCAACCACCGAACGGAGACGAAGGAGAGTGGGAAGGTTTCCGAACAGCCTTAGAAGATTTAGGCTGTGACATTCACATCAACGAGCTCACACAGGAGGAACTACAAGAGTTGGAAAAGGTACACACCACCGACAAACCAACATCTGCTACACCACCCCCATCACCAAGTACTAAGAGTAACGCATCTCTTGGAGCAAGAACGTCTTCTCCATCACAACAAGGAATCAATTTAGCAATCGCTACAGAAACACTACGACTAGGAGCAATGGCAACCTTCACTTCTCATGTTCAAACTCAGGCAGCCACGGAAAGTTCATCCGCACAACCAGTTTACTCGCTCACTACTTCGCCAATAGCACCGACTGTCACGGCATTTCGGGCCCTTACCGATCCTCAGAATCAAGCACCTCCCCCAAATCTTCCAGCAGGAGGAGGAGGCAGAGGAGGAGGTAATGGTGGAGGAGGAGGTAATGGCGGAGGAGGAGGTGGAGCAGGACCACCTTTCGGAAACCCACCAGCGCAAATACCAGCAGCGCAAGCACCCTTACCAGCGGGACATGACAAATTCTGTGGCAATCCACCGGCGGTTTTTGCAGGTGACAGAGAAAAAGCAGAAGAATTCCTTATGCAATGGAGTTTATACGAAGGGATCAATTCAACCCATTCCATCATGCGCAACCCATATCAAAAAGCTATGTTATTTCTCACCTACCTCCAGGGAACTGCTGTAACTGAATGGGTAGGATCAATGGTGGCTTGGCTACGAGTCCAAGTCGACATCAACGGACGAGACCCTTTTGACAATTGGTTGTGGTACAACACCCATACGTCATTCATGAGGCAATACGCAGATACTCTTAAAGAAGAAAAAGCACAAACGGAATTAAGAAGGGGCATTCGAATGGAAAGAGGGGATATTGACGCGTACGTGGCGAAATTCGAAAAATTGGTCAGATATGCTGGCTACAATATAGATCAACCAATGGTCCTTGATCTATTCGCAAATGGACTGCCAAACAAATTACAAGAAACCATTTACCTTCACGACAATCCCACAGATTACGAGGATTGGAAAAGGGCAGCCATTAAACGCCAAGGTCAATATCTTCATTTGAAAAACAAAATTGATCAATACAAAATACAACCCGACCATCACCACCAATTCAAACAAATTGGAGACAATTCAGACGCCATCCAGATGTGATGGATACATCGGCCGATCGAGCTAGAGCCCGAGGACGGTTAGCGCATGCAGAGGACGTATTGGCACAGCCAAGACCATACCTCAATAACTCACAACCACCTTTCAAACCTCGCGAAGGATTCTTACGAAGGAGACAACCTCCTGATCTAAGGGAAGTAATTTGCTATAATTGTCAAAAGAAAGGACACCTCAGTCGCAATTGCTCTCAGCCACGTCAACCACGAAATCCACCTAAACCCTTTAGTAATGCTAGGGGCATAGAAGTAGTGGATGATCACTCTGAAACAGGAGAAGATCTTCACATCACTCAAATGGTAGCAGATAATCGCACCACAGAAGAAAGGAAGAATGATTGGCTACGAACTGCAGCCAACGAAACCGAAGAATTCAAAGCTATGGCGATGCAGGAATTGATGGGAAATAAGGATTTTGGGGACGCCTGAACCCGACGGCCTGGGTGAGGGCTCTACGTTGTAATGCTGTATATATAACTCGCTTCCGTTCTATGCGAATTCCAGTATTGATCCGAACCAGCAGCAACAAGGCCGACATAAAAACATTAGTAGACTCCGGAGCAACAGACAATTTCATAAATCCACGATTTGTGAAACGAATGGGATTGGGCACGGCTTTATTGCCAAACCCAAAACAGTTATTCAATATCGATGACACGCTAAACAAAAAGGGATCAGTCACACACTTTGTCGATCTACAAATATTGACAAAAAACATTACCAGGAAAATGAGATTCCTCTTAGCGGACATAGGAAAAGAGGATCTCCTCCTTGGATATCCATGGCTTAGCACCTTTGAACCAAAATTCAGTTGGAAGCATGGCACAATTGACGAAAATGTGCTGCCCATCGTAATCAAATCGTGCCATCCCAAGGTCAATGTCAATGTAGTAGCTTGTCTACTTTCGGATATCGCGAAAGACAACATTGTCGCAAAATTAGGGGAGCATAGCTCTATCAAAGGAGCCGCCACTGACCTCGCAATAGCTGCAGGACCTAAAGAAGAGATCCAAATACCGGAAGAGTATGATGATTTCAAAAAGGTTTTTAGCGAAGAAGAATCCCACCAATTTCCCCCTTCACGGGAATGGGATCATGCTATCGAATTCAAGGCCAATGCTCCAGACCATATCAATTGTTCCATATATGAACTCTCACAATTGGAGGACAAACCGTTACGTGATTTTATCACGGAACAACTCAATAAAGGGTACATCAGACCCTCTAAATCGCAGTATGCCTCTCCGTTCTTTTTTGTCAAAAAGAAGGACGGAAAACTACGCCCAGTACAGGATTATAGGCAGATTAACGAATTCACTATCCGCAACAATTACCCACTACCATTGATTCAAACCCTCATCAAAGACCTTAGTGGTGCACACATATACACTAAGCTCGACGTACGATGGGGATACAACAATATCCGCATCAAGGCGGGCGATGAACATAAGGCGGCGTTCAAAACGCCATATGGACTCTTCGAACCAACCGTGATGTTTTTTGGATTAACAAATTCCCCCGCTACTTTCCAAACCATGATGAATCACATATACAGGGACACGATTGAGAAGCACGACGCAAAAGGGACCACTATTCGGGTTTATATGGACGATATCGGTATCGCTACCCGAACAAATATCACTGATCATGTCAACGCAGTTCGGGATGTACTAACAATAGCTGCGAAGTACGACCTATTTTTCAAACCGGAGAAGTGCACTTTTCACTCGACAACTCTTGATTACCTGGGGGTAATCCTTGAAAAAGGGGTAACACGTATGGACCCTGTAAAGATCGCGGGCATCAAAAATTGGCCAACGCCAACTAAAGTGAAGGACGTACGATCTTTTTTGGGTTTTTGCAATTTTTACCGTCTATTCATAAGAGGATTTGCGTCAATTGCCAAACCACTGAATAATCTCACGAAGAAAACGACGGAATGGCAATGGGGTTCAGCAGAACAACATGCATTTGAAGTATTGAAGAGACGGGTTACAAGTGAACCTGTATTGGCACACCCGGTACTAAAGGATCAATTCGAGTTGAAAGTAGATGCATCAGGTTTTGCGGTGGGAGCGGTGTTACTCCAAAAGAAAACTGATGGCAAAAGACATCCTATAGGCTATTACTCCGCAACTCTTAACACAGCAGAACGAAATTACGACATCTACGACCTTGAACTATTGGCAATCGTCAAGGCTCTATGGCACTGGAGGCCTTTACTAGCAGGATCACTGTTACGTTTCGTGGTCTGACTTAGACCTAGACACGCGATGGCAGGTAATGTGACTTAGCAACTCGTGTCAACACATGGAGGTGTGACTTGTCTTGAGGACTCTTGAAAGAGCCTCCCTAAGAGAGCGACTGACTCGGAGCGGGATAGAGAGGAACCCGACTAGATTCGGTGGTGATACAAGAGAGTCAAGCTGTCGACCACATCAGTCGACAGCTACCTTATAACCGATTCCTGACTGTACACCTTCGTCAGTGATACAGCCACTACTACTACTGCTGAGTGATCGTCCACTAATACTAACACCTCAACTACTACTATCAGTCATCGTCCAGTCATCCTTCGTCATCGTACAGTAACAGTATCAGTAATCAACAGAATGAGAATGAGTAAGCCAGCAGCCATCAGTCAACACGCAGAAGTAAGCGTCCCCTAGATCACGTCCCATCGCTTATGGGTTAGGTCAGCTACGTGGTATGACCCGGGACGTAACATCACCCCCTTTACAAGGGTGAGCGCCCACGCTCCACAACCCAGCTAGTCACCGTGGTGAGCCCCACATCTACCTCATGTTCGTCGCGCACTCGTCTGAGAGCATGCGCCCGCCCGAGCCTTCGTGCCGAATGCATGCTGCGGTCGATATGGACGAATATGTCGTCCTCCAGCTTCCTGATCGCTTGCTCCAGCTCGGTGATAACCTCCATGGACGCGCGGTATCGTCTCACTTCGGCTTGGAGAGATACGTCTCCTAACCGAGCGAGAGCCTCGTCTACCTGTTGCCGTCCACGGAAGTTAGAGCGGAAGTATCCGAGCTCTTCGCGGGTGTACTCAGCTGCTGGACCCATATCCCTACACGGCTCCGCGTGAATGTCGGCTCGATAAACCGGGAGTCCTCTTCCCATCGTCCCGAATACTTCTGGATTATCCAGCATACGGACTCGCACATACTTGGCGGGGATTCTTCGGCCCTCGTGTTCGATAACCATGGGTACCCAATTCATCCCATTGTTGAGGATGAATCCACCGGGGGTAGGCGATAGGGAACGGACAGGGAACCGCGCCGTATTCGTTTGGCGCGTAGCGAAGGGCGATGGATCGCGGTCATCGGTGTAGGGGGGTAACCCGCGCGCATCGTATCCCTGTTGCGCCGTTGCTCCGTAGACAACAGCAATTGCAGGTGGTCTGCGCGTCTCATCGTCGGCTTCTTCGGTAATGTCGCGGGTTTGGGGAGGTACAGGCAAGGGAGCGCAGTGGCAGTAGTTGGGGGGGTTGTCGCATTGGACGCAGACAACCCTTGCTGCGTGATAGGACTCGTCACTGCTGTCGTCTTCGTCCTCGCTGTCGGTGGCGTCGACGGCGGTGGTGGCGAGTGAGGTGTTGGAAGGGTTCCCGCTGCCAACGACGGTGGTAGTGAGGGAGGCTGCGGACTGGTTGAAACTCGCCTCATCAGCAGTTTGATCCTCATCCTCCTCTCCGCTGCCGTCTTCTTCACTATCTGATCCATCCTCCATGCGGTCATTACTTCCTTCAATAACCCGTACTCCTTCCTCATCGTCCTCCACTCTTCCGCTTGCGGGTGTAGGGAATCGCCTGCGAGCCTCGGCCAGGTCTCGTGCGGCTTGGTCTTGTTCAGCAATAGCTCTGACGTGTTCGACGGCTGAGCAGAATGGGTCGTCGATGTTGTTGTTATAGTCGTAAGTGGTGAGGGTGTTGACAGAGGGGAGGTCATCGATGTGGGTAAGAGTGTTGATGGGGATGTAAGCCATAGAGGAGGATGGCGTTCTTGGATTCAATGAAGCTGCTTTTATGTGAATTTCAGCTTTCGGGTTTAATCGTGCGAACTTCCTTATCTCCTCTTCCGCATGGACATCGTTCCATGGCACCCACTGGTTTTCTGAGTCCGCGTAACCCTTCCATTTGATGAGATAGTGAAGTTTACGCCCTCGTCCCGATCTTTTTGAGGCTATCACCTTTTCGACCTCATATTCTTCCACGCCATCAACCAATTCTGGTGGTGGGCGTAAATAGTTTACGCCGTGCATGTGCGTTTCTTTGTAAGGGGTGAGTAAGTCTGTGTGAAATACGTCATGTATTTTCCATTGCGGAGGCAACTTGAGCCGATAATTCACAGGGGACATCACCTGGACAACTTCGAATGGCCCTTGTCTTCTGGGCGCAAGTTTGGCGGTAGGTTGATGGGTTCGTAGATTGCGCCCGTCTAGCCAAACTTGGTCTCCTATCGCATACTTGGGCGTGTCTTTGTTCTTGACCCATGATTTCTGTGCCTTTATCATGTTTTCCTGGGCGCTCCGACGGGCTTCTGTTAATTGTTCTAACCTGTTAGACACACTAGGCAGACTGATTGCCCCTGGCGCCCATCTATCTCTTGGGTGATACCCCATTAGTGTGAAAAACGGGGTTTGTTTTGTTGTGCTGCTTATCGCGTTGTTGTGGGCGAATTCTGCTAAAGGCAACTGCGCAGCCCAGTTATCTTGATTCGCGTTAGCCCACAATCTGAGGTACTGTTCTAACCACTGATTGGTGCGCTCTGACTGTCCGTCCGTCCTCGGGTGGTAGGCAGTTGATATGTTTTGTTCGATATTGAGGATTTTGCAAAGCTCCTTCATGAACTTCGCAGCGAATCGAGGGTCTCGGTCGCTGATGATCTTGCTTGGAAGTCCAAATCGAGGGAGAACCTTTTGAGCGTATAGTATCGCCGTTTCTTCTCCTGTCATTGCTTCTCGGCACGGCAAGAAGATCGACACCTTGGAACAATCGTGATCCGTTATTGTTAGAATCGAGTCGTACCTGTCTGATGGTGGTAATTTTGTTATGAAATCTACCGCGATGACTTCGAATGGGTTTGCTCCTAATCGCAGGTAGATGGGTTCGAATGGCGCTTTGGTGGGTCGATTATTGACCTTGTGTCGTTGACACTCTGCGCACCCCTGTACGTAGCTCATGACATCGTTCTTCATGTTGGGCCACCAGTAATGTCGGTTTAGCAATTCTTGTGTTTTTGCTATTCCTGGGTGTCCCGCCGTCAACGCGTCGTGGTATGGTTTGATGACTTCCCTTAATTCTTCATCTTTGGTCGTGGTGACTACTACCCTTCCATTCTTGAACCATACTCCTTCTATCTTCTTGAGTTCGTGGGGGCTTACCCATGCTGAGATTCGGGCTTCTTCTTGTACGATGGGGTTTGGCGAGACTCCTGTTACCGTTCGTATGAAGATTTTGTTTGGTAGTACCGTGACACGTTCGTTGTCGTTTCCCCCTGTGTCATAGTCTGGTCTTCTTGACAACGCGTTGGCTCTACCGTTAGCTCTTCCTTTGAGATGATGTATCTCAATGTCGTATTCTTCTAGTTCCAGGACTTCTCGCGCTACTTGTCGACTGATTTTCTGTGGGTCTCGCCAGTATTGTAGATTCATGTGGTCGGAGAATACTCTGACCTTGTGCGGTGACCCCACTAACAAGTACCTCCAGTTTCGTAGTGCCTTTACGATGGCTAGTAGTTCCAAGTTGTATATGTCGTAGTTCCGTTCGGCTTCGTTGAGGGTAGCCGAATAGAAAGCTATCGGATGCCTCTTGCCGTCGGGTCCTTTCTGCATTAGTACGGCTCCTACTGCGAACCCTGATGCGTCTACTTCGAGGTCGTATTGTTTGCTTGGATCTGGGTGAGCGAGGACCGGATTACTCGTTATGCATTTTTTGAGTGTTTCGAAGGCGATTTGGTGGCCTGGTCCCCAATGCCATTCGGCGTCCTTCCTTGTGAGCTCATTCATCGGCTTGGCGATGTTCGCGAATCCTCTGATAAATGGATGGTAAAAGTTGCAGAAACCCAAAAAACTGCGTACGTCCTTGACTTTTGATGGTACAGGCCATGTGCTGACGCCCGTAATTTTTGCTGGATCCATGCGTGTCATCCCCTTTTCAAGGATTACCCCCAGGTAATCAATAGACGGGACGTGGAATGCGCATTTTGATAGTTTGAAGTAGAGATCGTGGGCGTCCGCTACTGCCAGAATGGCAGAGACTGCCTCTGTGTGTGCTGCGTTTGTTTGATGGAAGGTTCCTTGATCGTTAGTGGCGACTGCGATATCGTCCATATAGATTCGTATCTGTGTGCCTTTCGTTGCAAATGCGGCGATGACGGGTTGGTAAATCTCGTTCATGAATGCCTGAAAGGTTGCCGGTGAGTTACAGAGACCAAAATACATGACTGTTGGTTCAAAAAGTCCTCGTCTTGTTTTGAACGCCGCCTTGTGTTCGTCTCCTTCCTTGATTCTTATGTTGTTGTACCCCTGTCGAACATCGAATTTTGAAAACATGACCGCTCCGCCCAGATCGCGCATAAGGTCTGTAATTAGAGGTAGTGGGTATTGGTTCTTTACCGTCCACCGATTTATTGCACGATAGTCTTGAACTGGTCGAAGCTTCCCATCTTTCTTCTTGATGAAGAAGAATGATGAGGCGTAAGGTGGTTGTGAGGGTCTGATATACCCTTTTGCGAGATGTTCGTCGATGAAGGCGTCCAATGCTTCGTCTTCTGTCTTGGTCATTGGGTACAGCCGACATGTGATTGACGTCGGTGCATTCGGTTGGAGTGTGATAGCATGGTCGCAAGATCGTCGATTTGGTAGCCTTGTGGAGGCTTCTTCGTCAAACACCTTTTGGTATGCTTCGTATTGTGGCGGTAATACGGCCTTTTTCTCCTCTTTGGGTTTTGCCGCGATAGCGTGTTCGACTGCGGGAATCGTCACTCTTCGTCCCTTTGTTTCTTCATCTTCTAGTTGCTTGACAATGTGTTCCTTCGTTAGAAGGTGGGCTAGTACGTCCCTTCTGCTTGTTGGGTTGACCGTTTTGATCGTAACAGGAAGATGAGCTTGGTTAATTGTCCCTTTTTTCCAATCGAATTGTGGTTCGTAGGCTGCTAGCCAAGGGTATCCGAACAGTATGTCTTCCTTTCCAATGTTGGTGACGAGGAATCTCATTTCCTTGTTGTTTCCATTGACATTGACTTGAAGGATGACGTAGCGGGTTATATGTCCAGCTTTGTTTGTCGTGTCGTCGATGTTGTAGATGCGTTTAGGCGTATCTAGCAACCTTGTTTTGATTCCCATTCGTTGGAGAAAACTGTCGCTCACAAAATTATCCGTGGCTCCTGAGTCCACTAATGCTCTGATTTCGGCCGTGTTGTAACGTGTGTGTAGTTGAACTGGAATTCGCATGGAACGGTAGCGCAGAATATACACTGAGTTACAACGAAGTGCCCTTACCCAGGCCGTCGGGTTTAGGCGTCTGAAAAACCCGTCCCCATCAACTTCTGTAGGACGACATCCTTTACATCGTCTCCTTCGCCGGCTACTCCTCGTAACCATTCTTCGGCTTTCTCTTCGTCGGTTTGTGACGATTCTCCCGTTCCTCGTATTTGTTGTCTTTGGTTTTGGCGTGGTTGGCGACAGTCTCGACTGATGTGCCCCATTTTTCCGCAGTTGTAGCAGCGGACTTGGCTAAAGTCTGCTTTGTTGTTTCGTTGCTTTTGCAGGTACCCCCCTCGTGGAGGGAAAGGAGGTCGTGGGGCGTTGACTGTTACGTGCGAGCTGCACGTGAGCCTGACTTAGGCAACGTAAGGTGAACGCGGTGACTTAGCAACTTGTCGACTCTAGCTCGAAGGCAGAGGATCGTCTCAACGCACGAAGGCGGAGTCTTGCTTTGGATAGCAACGCGGTCCGAACGGACGAAAGGAGAGAGAAAGGGAGCCTTCTGGATTCGATATGAGAAGTGTACAAGAAATCCAAGCTATCGACCACAACAGTTGATAGCTTCCTTATATAGTACCGCACTGCAGTCCGCCTTCGTCAGCGAGACCGCCACTACTACTACTACTCCTCCTCTGCTGTGTAATCATCCACGTCTGATCTGTAATCGTATCACAAACCCATCAGTCATCGTACAGTAATCATCAGTCATCCACAACCTGTCATCGTACAGTAATCATCAGTCATCCACAACCGGTCGTCGTACAGTAATAGTCCGTTATGCCATGTCCCCTGGGTTATTGGCTTAGGTCAGATACTCACTATGACCTGGGACGTTACATTGACGATGTCTTCAGCTCCTGCGAGTCTTCCTCTGACTCGATCCGCCGATGTATCCATAGCATCGGGGTGTGATAGTGGGGCGAGCAATTTGGCCAATGCTCCCGATTGGTTCTTGTTAGCGGGCCCTTTAAACAGGTCTAGGTTCCCGCGCACCGTCTGCATGTGGATCCACTTTTGTTGCCTTTTGAGGGCCGATGCTCTCCAATCTTCGTATGTTCTGGGATCGTCATGTTGATACATTGCTTCATAGAGCGTCCTTGGTAACCCTTTGATGAAGTATTTCAGGGTTTGCTCTGCGTTGATGTCGTAACCCGCGTAGCGAACGAGTTGTTCGAATAGAGCGATATAATCGTCTATTTTTCCTTCCTTCATCTTGATTCCTCCATCTAGTTGAGCTTGGGCTCTTTCCTTGCTGAGTACATCAGCGAATTGTCGTCGGAAGGCTTGCAGAACGTTGTTCCACAGCCGATTGTCGAACTGGCTGACGCCTCGCGATACCTCTCGTACCAACCATTGATTGGCTGACATGACCCAGGCGTTAACCAGGTCCCCTTGAACGTAGGTGAGGAACAACATAGCTTTTTGATATTTGTTCCTCATAGCTGCATTGCTTGCGTTGACTCCTGCGTAGATTTCCCATTGGAGTATGAAGCCTTCGACTTTTGATCTTTCCCCGCTGAATATGTTTGGGGGGTTTCCTATGAATTTGTCGGTGGTGTTGCCGACTCCTTGAGGCGCTCCGGGGGCTCCTCCTCCTCCCATTGGTGGTGGTCCTCCTCCACCCATTGGTGGTGGTCCTCCTCCACCCTGCATTGGCGGTCCTCCTGGTGGGTTTCCTCCTTGATCCTGGTGTCTGTGAGCCCTTCCTATGTGCTCGAATGGTCTGGGAGGCGGTTCGTTGTAATCGAAGTCGAACCCTCCTGGTTGATCTGGCTCGTCTGGGCCCATGGCTCGTCGAGCTGCCTGTACGTCTTCGGGGTCCATGTGTACGACATGGCCTGTTCTTTCGTCAATGACTAGTGGCATAGGTTCTTCGACCTGTGTTTGAGTGGCCATCCTAATTGGGTCAGGAATGTGTAACGTAGCTGTTTGCGTGATAATTTCCTCTACTGCCGGTTCTTCTTCGTGAATATAGACGACTTCTGGCTCGTTTTCTGTTAACGGAGTTTGAGCCCTTTCGCTGGTGTTGCTGGTGTTTGTTCTCGCGGGTGTCCTGTGTTGAATGTTACGTGCAAGCAGCACGTGAGCCTGACTTAGGCAACGTAGAGTGAACGCGGTGACTCAGCAGTAGTCTTACTCAAGTACAAAGACTGAGTGACGTCTCAACGCTCGAAGGCGGAGCTTTGATGTTTAGACTGTTCTTGATACGCGGCCCCGAAGGACGAGAGATGAGAGAAGGAAACCGGCTTTGGATAACAAGTTGAGAAGTGTACAAGAAATCCAAGCTATCGACTACAACAGTCGATAGCTTCCTTATAAACTATCCGCGCGATCCGCCTTCGTCAGCGAGACCGCCACTACTACTAATCTGCTGGTAATCGTCCACTAAGCCACTACTGCTAGGTAATCGTCCACTAAGCCAAACGCCACAACTACTACTACTCTTGGTAATCGTACAGCAATCCTCAGTCATCGTATCGTACTAGTATCAGTAATCCACATAGTAAACCATGTAAGCCGAGCCACGACATCATGCGATCACATGCCTATACGTCCCATGACTTATGGGTTAGGTCAGATACATACCATGACCCGGGACGTTACATCACCCCCTTCACAAGGGTGAGCGCCCTCGCTCCACTACCCAATTCGGTACTGTGGTGAGTCCGACATCTGTCTCATGCTCATCTCGTATCCTTACGAGGGCGTGCGCTCTCCCCAGCCTTCTTGCGGAGTGTCGTGCGCGATCGACATGCACGAAGATGTCATCTTCGAGCCTCTTGATGGCGATCTCCAGCTCCTTGATGACTTCCTGGGACGATCGGTAGCGCCTCACTTCGGCGGCAAGGGAAATGTCTCCCAGCCTCGCGAGGGCTTCATCTACCTGCCGTCGTCCCCGGAAGTCAGCGCGAAGGTATAGTAATTCTTCGCGGGTGTACTCAGCTGGGGGCCCCATGTCTCGACACGGCTCGGCGTGTATGTCTCCCCGATAGATCGGCTCGCCCCTACCCATCGTTCCGAACACCTCCGGATTATCCTGCATCCTCACCCGTACGTATCTGGCAGGGATACGTCGCCCCTCGTGCTCAACGACCATGGGTACCCAGTTCATCCCGTTGTTGAGGACGAAGCCTTGGGGGTAGGCGATAGGGCACGGATAGGGCGCCTCGGCGCATGCGCTCGGCGCGTATTGACGGGTGAGGGGTCTCGGGCTTCAGCGTACGATGGGAGTCGCCCCATAGCGGCGTATCCTTCCTCCGCAGTCGGTCCATAGACGACAGCAACTGGTGGTGCTCGTTCTTCGTCATCCATGGCTTCTTCGGTAATGTTGCTGTCTTCTTCTTCCTGGACTCGGGGGGGCACGCGCATAGGTGCGCAGTGGCAGTAATCGATGGGTTGTCGCATCTGGTACAGATGATGTTGGCGTCGTGGTAAGATCCTTCGGAGGATTCGTCGTCGCTATATCGGTCGACGGCGGTGGATGATGTGTGGGCGGTGGAGGGCTGTAGGATACTTGCCGCGTCAACCTCTGTATCCTCATCCGTCTCTCCTGCGGCGTCATCCTCGTCACTTGGTCCAGCCGCCAGGAGGTCATGACCTCCTTCAACAGCCCGTAGTCCCTCCTCATCCTCCTCCACTCTTCCGCTTGCGGGTGTGGGAAATCGCCTGCGAGCCTCGGCCAGGTCTCGGGCGGCTTGGTCTCGTTCAGCGACGGCTCTGACGTGCTCGAACTCTGAGCAGAACTGGTCGTCGACGTTGTTGTTGCCATCATAGGTGGCGAGGGTGTCGACGTATGGGAGCTCGTCAATGTTGATAACGGTGAGTGGGACATGAGACATAGTATGGAAGGGTCCAGGGGATGCGTTTCCTGGAGTTCCGATGAAGCCTGCTTTTATGTGAGTTTCAGCGGTCGGATTGGCTTGTTTGTACTTCCTTATCTCTTCGTCCGCATGTACATCGTCCCACGGGACCCACTGGTTATCCGAGTCTGGGTACCCCTTCCATTTGATCAGGTATTGAAGTTTGCGCCCTCGTCCTTGTCTCCTCGAGTCTAGTACTTTTTCGACCTCATATTCTTCCACGTCCTCCACCAATTCAGGTGGTGGGCGTTGGTAGTTTGCGCCGTGAATCAGCGTTTCTTTGTAAGGCGTGAGAAGATCTATGTGAAACACATCATGGATGCTCCACTGCGTGGGAAGTTTGAGCCTGTAGTTAACGGGAGACATCACCTGGATGATCTCGAATGGTCCATGTCTTCTAGGCGCAAGCTTCGTGGTTGGCTGATTGGTTCGTAAGTGGCGTCCTTCTAGCCATACCCTGTCTCCTATCTGATATTTGGGGGTGTCACGATGCTTGACCCATGACTGTTGCGCTCGGCGCATTTGCTCTTGTGCCTGGTTTCTTATCTCCTTCAATTGTTCTAGTCGTTTCTCGACCCTTGGTATTGGTGATTTCTTATCTGTCCAGTTAGTAATAGGATGATAGCCCATTAGTAACCTGAACGGTGTTTCGCGCGTGGACTCATTGGCCCAATTGTTGTGTGCGAATTCCGCTAGCGCCAGATAGTCCGCCCAATTGTTCTGTCTCTCGTTAGCCCAGAATCGGAGGTATTGTTCCAGCCATTGGTTGGTTCGCTCCGATTGTCCGTCCGTTCGTGGGTGGTAGGCGGTTGAAATATTCTGCTGTATCCCCAGGATTCGACATAGTTCTCTTGTGAATTTAGACGCGAACCGGGGATCTCGGTCGCTGATCAGTTTCGTTGGTAGGCCAAATCGTGCGACCACATGTTTGGCGTATAGCGCGGCTGTTTCTTCGCCCGATATCTCTTCCTTGCATGGTATGAATATAGACGCTTTTGAACAGTCGTGGTCGGTGACTGTTAATATGGAATCGTAGTCCCTAGACTTCGGAAGTTTGGTAATGAAGTCGAGCGCTACTACCTCGAACGGTGTTGCCTCTGGTTTTGGGAATATTGGTCGCAACGGCGCCTTTGTTCTTTGTGTATTGACCTTGCATCGCTGGCACTCCGCACATCCTCGTACATATTCAGCGATGTCTTGTCTCATTGTGGGCCACCAGTAGTGACGTTCCACCATTTGAGTTGTTCGGTTGATTCCTGGATGTCCATGAGCAGGGGGGTCGTGATGTGTGGAAATTACTTCTCTAATTTCCTCTGATGTCCCTGTGACGACCAGTCTCTGTCCTTGGTACCACCATAGTCCGTCTGCCTTGGTTAGTTTGTGGGGGTCAACCCACTTGCGTATTCTTTGCTCGTCTTGTTTTGGTCGCGTATTGATTGTTCGTACGAACAGTTTGTCCGGTAGGACTGTGACATTTTCGTTGTCCTTTTCTCCTTGATCGTAGTCAGTTCGTCGTGATAGTGCGTCGGCTCTTCCATTTGCTGTTCCTTTGACGTGATGTATCTCGAAGTTGTACTCTGCCAATTCTAGTACTTCTCGAGCGATTCGTCGGCTGATTTTCTGAGGATCTCGCCAGTAACGCAAGTTGAGATGGTCCGAGAAAATGCGTACTTTATGCATAGATCCAGCCAGTAAGTGTCTCCAATTCCTCAATGCTTTTACGATGGCTAGCAACTCCAGGTTGTATATGTCGTAGTTTCGTTCGGCAGCATTGAGTGTTGCCGAGTAGTACCCCACAGGGTGTCGTTTTCCATCCGATTTCTTTTGTAGTAGCACCGCTCCTACAGCGAACCCTGATGCGTCCACTTCTAGATCGAATTGCTGCTTCTGATCTGCGTGTGCCAGTATGGGTTCTGTTGTAACTCGTCGTTTGAGCGTATCGAACGCTGTTTGATGTTTTGCTGTCCATTGCCATGGTTCATCTTTGCGCGTTAGTTCATTTAGCGGTTTGGCAATGTTTGCGAATCCCTTGATAAACTGCCTGTAAAAGTTGCAGAACCCCAAGAAGGAACGTACGTCCTTTACTGATGTGGGAGATGTCCAGTCGCGAACACCTGAAATTTTGATCGGGTCCATGCGTGTTACCCCCTCTTCAAGGATTACCCCCAGGTAATCAATGCTAGGCGCGTTGAATACGCATTTTTCTGGTTTGAAGAAGAGGTCGTGTTTTTGAGCGACTTCCAGGACATCGCACACCGCTTTTTGATGTTGTTCGAGTGCGTTCTTTTGTCGTTTTGTGGCTATGGCAATATCGTCCATGTAGACCCGAATGGTCGTTCCATTGGGTTCGTGTTTTGCTATCGTTGGTTGATATATCTCGTTCATGAAACTTTGGAACGTTGCTGGCGAGTTGCACAGTCCAAAGTACATGACAGTTGGTTCGAAAAGTCCACGTCTTGTTTTGAACGCGGCTTTGTGTTCATCCCCTTCCTTGATTCTGATGTTGTTATATCCTTGGCGAACGTCGAGTTTGCTAAATATTTGTGCTCCGCCAAGGTCTCTGATGAGATCGTCAATGAGTGGGAGTGGGTACTGATTTCGTATTGTCCATTCGTTGATTCGTCGATAGTCCTGTACAGGTCGTAGCTTTCCGTCCTTCTTTTTGATGAAGAAGAATGATGATGCGTACGGGGATTTCGAGGGACGAATGTATCCCTTTTCCACTTGTTCATCTATGAAGCTGTCTAGTGCTTCGTCTTCTGTTCTTGTCATTGGATAGACCTTGCAGTCTATTACGTCGGGCACTCCTTTCTTGAATTCGATTGCGTGGTCGCAGCTCCTCTTTGGAGGAAACCGCTTCGATTCTTCTTCGCTGAATACCTTTGCAAATTTCTGGTATTCAGCCGGTATTTTGACCTCTGTGGTGTATTGCTTGGCATCTACCGCGAGTTCTACCGCCGATCTTCGTCCATATACTTGCTCTTCTAGGGTCGTTACGATTTGTTCTTTCGCTTCTGTTGTGAACACCCGTGATACCCTTGCGTCGTCTTCTTCCTCTGTCAATAGCCTTGCCAATACTGCTTTTCTGTCATTTGGGTTAATTGTTCGCAACACTATAGGGAGTTGTTTCTCATCTATAGTGGCGTGGCGCCAACTGAACCTTGGTTCATATGTTGCGAGCCATGGATATCCCAGCAGTATGTCTTCCTTTCCTATGTCGGTGATAAGGAAGCGCATTTCTTTTTTGTTCCTCCAGTTTCCACGTTAAGCGTCAGATAGTGTGTGATCTGTCCCGCTTTATTAGTGGTATCATCTATGTTGTAGATGTTTTTGGGCTTATCTAATGCCCGTTGTCCTAGTCCCATCCTTTTGACAAATTGCGGATGAATGAAGTTGTCAGTGGCTCCTGAGTCCACCAACGCTTTGATGTCGGCCATATTGTAACTTGCGCGAATAGACACTGGTACTCTCATTGAACGGTAGCGCATAATGTACACAGAGTTACAATTTATTGCCCTCACCCAGGCCGCCGGGTTTAGGCGTTTCCAAAATCCTGTCCCATCAATTGTTGTAGGACCAGGTCTTTGACTTCTTCGTCATCTCCCGCTACTCCTCGTAGCCATTCCGCTGCTTTTTCTTCTTTGGTTTGCGGGGCTTCTGTAGCAGCTTCTGTGGTGCGTACTTGTGTATCGCGGCGTCTGCGAGGCTGCCTACAGTCGCGGCTAATATGACCCATTTTCTGGCAGTTGTAACACTGCGTTTGACTATGGTCTCGTTTGAACTGTCGCTGGATAAATCCCCCTCTTGGTGGGAATGGTGGCCTGGTGTTTCTGGGGTGATTCGCTATGACTTCCTCGGCTCCTGCCAGTCGTCCTCGTACTCGATCTGCCGATGTGTCCATTCGGTCATCATTCTGTAGTGGTGCGAGCAACTTAGCTAGTGCTCCTCCTGTGGTGCGTCCTGGTTTGAACGCGTCAAGGTTTCCCCTGACTGTTTGCATGTGAATCCATTTTTGTTGCCTTTTCAGGGCGGATTCCCTCCATTCCTCGTAGTTTCGTGGGTCGTCGTGTTGGTACATTGTTTCGTACAACGCTCTTGGTAGTCCTTTCGTAAAATACTTGAGTGTTTGTTCGGCGTTGATGTTGTACCCTGCGTGTCGAACTAGTTGTTCGAACTGTGCGATGTAGTCGTCGATCTTCCCATCCTTCATGTGTATGCCAGCGTCGAGCTGAGCTTGGGCTCGTTCTTTGCTGAGAACGTCTCCGAACTGCCTTTGGAAGGCATGGAGTAAGTTCTCCCACAGCCTGTTGTCAAATTGGTTGGTTCCCGTGGCTACTTCATTCACCAACCATCGGCTTGCGGACATAACCCATTGGTTAACCGCGTTTCCCTGGATGTATGTTAGGAACAACATAGCTTTTTGGTACTTGTTCCTCATAGCCGAGTGGTTGGCGTTGACTCCTGCGTAGACCTCCCATTGAAGGATAAAGGCCTCTGCTTGTGATCTTGTTCCTGTGAATGTTGGTGGCGGATTACCAATAAATTTGTCGTTGCCGTTCTGGTTGGCTATCGCTGGTCCTGCTGGAGGTGGTCCCATTGGAGGTGGTCCTACTGGGGTGGTCCACCTCCTCCGCCTCCGCCTCCGCCGTTGGGCGGTCCTCCTCCTCCTGGTGGTCCTCTTGCTGGTGGAAATGGCCTGTTTTCAGGCGAGGGTACTCGGTTTCGATTGAGCCTGAACTCATAGAACATATCGTGTTCAGGGATACTTGGCGCGTCGGGAATATCTGGTCCCATTGCCCGGTGAGCGGCTGCCATATCTTCCGGTTGTAGTTGTTGTACGTGTCCTGTTTGCTCGTTGATAACGAGTCGTGGTGGTGATACCGCTGTTTGGGTAGTCATGTAGCTAAAAGGTATTCCTCGAATTGGTTCGGGAATGTGTAACTCAGCTGTTCGTGCGACGAGTGCGTCTATTTCTGGTGACTGCACTGCGATTTCTTCGGGCTCTGCTTCGCTTTGTGGGGTTGGTGAGCGTTCGCTGGTATGACTTGATGGGACTGGGGTGGTTGTTCGTATTTGTAATTCAGCCCTTGGTGGTTCCGTATCGAGGTTTATTTCCTGGCCGTCTAAGGCTCCTTGCTGATCGATTGGCCTCGCGTCTACCAATGGGATATTGATATTGAGGTCGTCGGCGGCTGGTCGTGTCGCTTCGAAGTAACTGTTGGTGTTGCTCCACCTGAGTTCGACCCAGCAACAGCGTTCCCTATTGAACACTACTGGGTGGAAGCGCTGTGATGTAGCTGCTTCTGCGTAATATCCGGTGTTGTTTTCTTCGCTCCTTCTGGTATCTGGTACGTGTCGCCACCTTACTCGTCCCACAAGGTATCGAGTAGGTGCGTCTCGCTCTCTTGAGTCGATGCGATAGGGCACAAAGTCCCAGCCGTCTTTGGTATTGAGAGTTGCCACGGCGTTCGGTTTAGAAGAGCTTGGATTTAATGTTACGTGCAAGCAGCACATGAGCCTGACTTAGGCAACGTAGAGTGAACGCGGTGACTCAGCAGTAGTCTTACTCAAGTACAAAGACTGAGTGACGTCTCAACGCTGAAGGCGGAGCTTTGATGTTTAGACTGTTCTTGATACGCGGCCCCGAAGGACGAGAGATGAGAGAAGGAAACCGGCTTTGGATAACAAGTTGAGAAGTGTACAAGAAATCCAAGCTATCGACTACAACAGTCGATAGCTTCCTTATAAACTATCCGCGCGATCCGCCTTCGTCAGCGAGACCGCCACTACTACTAATCTGCTGGTAATCGTCCACTAAGCCACTACTGCTAGGTAATCGTCCACTAAGCCAAACGCCACAACTACTACTACTCTTGGTAATCGTACAGCAATCCTCAGTCATCGTATCGTACTAGTATCAGTAATCCACATAGTAAACCATGTAAGCCGAGCCACGACATCATGCGATCACATGCCTATACGTCCCATGACTTATGGGTTAGGTCAGATACATACCATGACCCGGGACGTTACATGAAGCTCTGGTGATAGAGGTTCTGGGATCCCTTCTTCTTCTTGTGTTCCGTCGATTCTCCCTTGTTCTTCGACGGGTCGTGCTTCTGACAGTAAAATATTGCAGTTCAAGTCGTCTCCGGCTGGCCTAGCCGCTTCGAAATATTCTTGTGTTCTGTTCCACCTAAGTTCCACCCAACAGCACCTTCCATGATGAAAGATGATCGGGTGAAAGCGTTGGGCTGTAGCTGCCTCGGCGTAGTAACCTGTATTGAAGTGTTCTAGCGCTCCGCTGCGTCTGTCGTCGGGGATTGTCCTCCAACGGATTCTGTTGATCACGTATCTTGCAGGGGCGTCTCTTTCTCTGGAGTTGACTCGAAAGGGTTGGAACTCCCAACCGTCTTTGGTTGTGATTGGCGCCACGGCGTGTGAGGAGAGCTTGACTCTAATGTTACGTTTCGTGGTCTGACTTAGACCTAGACACGCGATGGCAGGTAATGTGACTTAGCAACTCGTGTCAACACACGGAGGTGTGACTTGTCTTGAGGACTCTTGAAAGAGCCTCCCTAAGAGAGCGACTGACTCGGAGCGGGATAGAGAGGAACCCGACTAGATTCGGTGGTGATACAAGAGAGTCAAGCTGTCGACCACATCAGTCGACAGCTACCTTATAACCGATTCCTGACTGTACACCTTCGTCAGTGATACAGCCACTACTACTACTGCTGAGTGATCGTCCACTAATACTAACGCCTCAACTACTACTATCAGTCATCGTCCAGTCATCCTTCGTCATCGTACAGTAACAGTATCAGTAATCAACAGAATGAGAATGAGTAAGCCAGCAGCCATCAGTCAACACGCAGAAGTAAGCGTCCCCTAGATCACGTCCCATCGCTTATGGGTTAGGTCAGCTACGTGGTATGACCCGGGACGTAACAATCACCCCATAAAATCAAAGTATTCTCCGACCACATGAACTTGCGGTATTGGAGAGAGCCACAAAAGATTAGCCGACGAGTCGCAAGGGAAGTACTGGAATTGTTGGAATACGATCTCGAAATTCACCATATAAAGGGAACTGCAAACGGACGAGCAGATGCATTGTCAAGACAACCCGACTACGATCACGGGGAACAAGACAATGAAAATGTCACGGTGTTACCTAATAAAATATTCATACGAGTTAGCAACACACACCGTACAGGAATGCCTAACCAGTCGTTTGCAACGATCACAGTAGAGGAAATGGGGTTAATCAACCCTAAAAACGAACAAAATGAAGACGTCATCAAACCTTGGGTAGATCCACACAAATTGAAAAGGATCAACGGGGTATGGTATAAAGAAGGCAGAAGAGTAATTACCAAGGGAAGTGAGGAGCGAAAGTCAATTATCGCCGCTCATCACGATACCCCAGTACATGGTCATCCGGGGATCAGCAAAACTGGCAAAATAGTAGAGCGATACTATTGGTGGCCAACAATACGACAAGACGTACTGGCATACGTTAGAGGCTGCGCGGAATGCCAACGACACAAAATCAACAATCGCCCTATTAGGGCTTCACTACAACCTATATTTCCTAAACCGGAAGCTATGCCCTTCGAGACTATTGCTCTCGATTTCATCACTAAACTACCCATCGCACAGGGCTACGATTCGATCCTGACAGTCACGGATCATGACTGTACCAAGGCATCCGTGTTTATTCCTTGTAATGAGGAAATCAATGCGGAAGAAACAGCGGCGCTGTACATCAAACATGTGTTTATGCGGTATGGACTACCAAACAAAATCATTAGCGATAGGGATCCCAGATTTGCATCCAAGTTCACAAGAGAACTATGCAAACAACTTGGGATAAACCAGAACATCTCCACCGCATATCACCCTCGTACAGACAGACAGTCAGAACGAACTAACCAATGGCTCGAACAATACCTCCGCTTTTGGGTAAATGAACGGCAAGACAATTGGAACCTTTATCTTCCAATAGCAGAATTTACGCATAACAATTGGCCTAATGAAGCCACAGGGCAGTCTCCATTCTTCCTATTGATGGGGCATAATCCTCGTGCTGATTGGAACTCAACACCCAGTCCTATGCCGCAAGTGGCGTTGCGCCTTGATCAGTTCAAACAGGCACGGGAACATGCTCAAAAACAAATTATCAAAGCCCAGAAGTCATGGGTATCACATAAAGATACGCCCAAGTTCCAAATAGGGGATCGTGTATGGCTGGAAGGGCGTCACCTGAGGACTCATCAGCCAAGCGCCAAGCTTGCGCCCAAAAGACATGGACCCTTCCAGATTGTCCAGGTGATGTCCCCTGTTAATTATCGATTGGAATTACCCACCAAGTGGAGCATTCATGACGTGTTTCACATCGATCTTCTCACCCCCTATCGCGAGACTTCCTTTCATGGACCAAATTTCCCAAGACCTCCCCCTGAATTAATCGATGGCAAAGAGGAATATGAAATTGAGAAGATTCTAGACCAACGGCAATTTGGCAGAACAAGGCGAAAACAATTCCTTATCAAATGGAAGGGGTATCCAGACTCGGAGTCACAGTGGGTCAACGCCACTGACGTACATGCCCCTGACGCCTTAGCTGAGTTCAAACGGACTCTGAATTCTACTCCCTCACGTATAAAGACAGTCCATTCCCTGGATGAAGCACATCAGTTCTTCCTTCGTCGAACAATGACCACTTCCCCTACTGCTGCCTCTACCACTTCACAGACATCTTACCATCTTCCCACTGTTACTCAACCTACCTATGCCGAAGTCGCCGCCGCCTTTCGATGCATCGGACCTGGGGATGTCATCCCCGAAACCCCTGATGTATGTGGACACGACGCTGGAGGATTGGAGGAAGACTCATCGGAGGTGGAGGAGGGAGCTCCTACTCGAGTCGAGAATCTCATTATTCCACAAACGCTTATCAAGGTTCCAAGCGTCTCCGACCTCAGTGACGTGGTCAGAGTTTGTGGAAGTTGTAAGCAAACCGCCCTGTCATGTCCAGGCCATTCTGATGCCGACGACTCCCACATCCACTACGACTGTGGACAACTCATCTACAATTGCACATGTAATAATGACCCCGTCAAAATCCCTTCGCCGCCAACGCCTCGATATATCAACGTCGACCCCCCTACCAACGTCATCATGGACCCCGCGACGTCCTGGGGTATTCACATCCGTGCCACCCTCCGAGCTCAAGAACCCGACTCGGACAAAGAAAACCAAGATCCCCGCCAAGTATCGGAATCCCAGGATGAAGGGATACCACTTGTGCCGAGGAGGACGAGGCGAGGAAGAAGAGCTGGTGTGGGAGCATCAAAAGAAAGCCCTTGCTTCCCTGACTACCGAGGAGGCGGCGTTCCAGCTGACCAACAGCGTGCTCGGGACAAGGCCGATGCCCCCGACGGATTCGAACTAAATATTCCCCCCAGATTTATCAACTTCCGTATGACCGAGAATGGTCACGTCACCGTTGCCAAGTACATCCATGTGATGCCCGGTAACAATCCCATCGTGTACGGATGTATGAAAAAGGGAGGGGAGATTCAACAAGGTGAAGTTCATGCCGCTCCTGATCTCGATGCTGTGGATAACGACCGCCATTACACGCATGACCAAATGGGGTATTTGCGACAGGATTTTGGTGATCGCCATGGGGTCGATTTGGCCATGGGGCAGATCCCTGATCGGTCGCTATGGGCGGAGGTCCTTCGATACCGGGCTGTTACCAGTTGGTACTCCGAGTTGGCGGAACGCATCACTGCTCTGGAAAATGAGCAGTACGTAGTCGGTAATGAAGTCAGGAAGTGTATGCGTCGGTTGGAGGAGGCTAACGGACTACAACGGATCATGGATCAAGAGGTTTCAATCAGTCGAGGTGCGACCATTATTCCCTGGGTGTTTGAACGAGGACGTTCTGCCTGAAAAAGGGGTAATGTCACGGTTTGACATGTTACGGATTGACGATCATCATCATTACGAGGTTTCGGAGTTCGGGACGCTTACTACTTGGTTATGACTACGATAGTAAGTTGTTATTAGTCATGGACACTTACGCGTCGCCGGTATTTGGGTTGCCGGTGTTTCAGGTATTTGTAGGAGAGATAGTGACTCATTCCTAGGATAGTTGTACTAGGGTTTAGTATTCTAAGCTGTGCTTTAAAGCCAGCGCGTAACTGTATATAAGTTGTGTAGTGAAGACCAAGGCTCTCTAGCTTGGTCTTCTTGAATCATCACCACTTGTCTCTTTATCGCTACCTCTCTTCCAATCTTTCGATTGAAGCTTGTCCTTCAGGATACCCTAGTGTCTACCAAGCGACCTAGTGGCTGTGCAACTTAGCTAAGTTGCCCGTGTCTATCAAGATTCATCCATACACTCGAGTATCACGTCACAGATCGGTTCAAGTCGAACCAGCGTTAGGTGATAACGCTACAGTTAGGCGTTGCCACCCTGAAATGTACCTCAAGCTAGGCAGTAGGGAACCATTATTTTCCCTCTGGGAACCGTTATTTCCCCCGTACAAGTCGTTCCTGAGTTCAGAAGCCGTGCACTTTGCTCAGTGTCAAAACAAGGAAGACCCATCGGATCCAAGTCGGATCAACGTTCAGTGGGAACGTAACATGTTGGGACGCACTCCAGCGGGCCGGGTTTGATCCCCTTTCGGGTATGTGTTCAAGATGGATTAGTCCAAGGAGCGCCTGTGTTAGCGCCGAGGCCATTGCTTACTGATGCATGGCTAATTCGTATTTGTGGATGACATTTCCCCACTTATGCTTACCGATTATTAGTGTCGCGTACTCACGCACTCACTCATGCTTACCATTGTGATTACTGATGTGATTAGACATTCGCTTATTGATGTGTGAGTAATCCTTTGTGATCTTTACTCATACTATATGTGTCAGCTTCATATACTGATGGACACTTACTATAAATACTATACAAGTTGCGCTATGGTTCGCTAGCTTAGTTGTCTTGAAATCCACCTGTACTCTTCTCAGGAAGTTCAGACAGTCTTATAGCAGAGTCATTGTTCATTGTGACTATCTTGTTGCCAACTCAAGTGTTAGGCATCACCACCTTGCAACGAACCTCAAGCTAGGTGGTCTTAGGGGACCTTTTGGTTGTATTCCCCTTTACAAGTCGTTCCTGAGTTCAGAAGCTGTGCGCTTTGCTCAGTAGAAGGTTACTAGGTTTGGGAAAGCGCTGCGCTTGCCTAGTGTTGAAACAAGGAAGACCCATCGGATCCAAGTCGGATCAACGTTCAGTGGAAACGTTACACCCTGGTAATCACTACTTTAGGTTCATGTTTGGGTGTTTACCCTGAACCTGACTGCCGGTTCCGTTCGGGGTTTGGTGAGTCCCTCTTTTTCGCTGAACATGTTCGAACAGCGTTCGAACCGAACCCTTCATATTAGGGCAAGGAATATCTTGTACTGTATTTCCAAAGAAAAGTACACACAATATGTAGTGCGAGGTTAGTACTGTGACAGTTGCACCTGCCAGTGCGTGCATGGCTGCGTGGGACTTTCTGTGCCACATGGTGTTTGTTCGTGATCTGTGCAAGTTGTCTAAGTCCTTGCAGGCTATGATGGCTATATCATCATACTCCCTTCCCCTCCTCCTCAATCTCCAATCGGGACGTGGAACAGGTATGAACCATACCTTCCTCATTTCCATTCCCATACTCACTGCTTGCCCTTCCTCTCTTCTTGCCTCACCTTTCCTCTCCTCTTGCCTTGCCTTTCCTCTCCTCTCCTCTTGCCTTGCCCTCACCTTATCTTGTCTAGGGATTACCACGGGTTGGCAAAACCCATATGGGTAGCGGTCTCAACCCATAAAAAAATGCATACCCATGGCCTGGGTTCCACAGGTACGACACTTCATTTTCGCTCTCCCAAGTCCCTTTTGGCCTCCTTCAATGTTGGCAATTTGCTGTTTTTATTTGATGAGTAGCAGAGTAACAAACTGATTAAATACATGCAGCTTTCCAGTTATCATAATCATATGCAGTAACGCAAGGAATGTCACAAATGTGGCGTAAAAAGTCTCTAGCTAATCCTCTGGACAGTCCATCCCACCCATTACCTGCCACATCTGATCCCGCACCCTCTCCTCGGCCTGCATCTGTGCATTGTCACACTACTGCCCACTGGTGGCGGTGTCTGCTGCTGTGTCCCAATCAAGCACTCCACCTGCAGGAGTACACAGAGACCCTTGACGATTGTCGTCCATTCAGGAGCGGTGCATCGTCGGGTGAGGGGTGCAAGCGGGCAACACCTCTCCCTCTCCCTTACCCGCATTTTTTGGTCCTCTTGGTCCTCTTGCCCATCATTCCTGGTCCTCTTGCCCATCCCCTCACTGGCCCCTTCCCGTCCTCCCACTCTGCGCCACCCTCCCCTCTCACCTACCGTCCTCTTCCTGCCACCCTGACCTTCCCACTCTCCTCACGTGGCTAACAACGAAAGTGATCGCAGCCTTGGTGGCTTCCTCAAGTGGTGCCAGGATCATCAAAGTCGACTTGCTCGCCATGCAGAGTCAGTGAAGAATCTTGGGCTTCAGGGTGGTTCTAGGGCTTCCACGGTGCTCACTCCTTCTGATTTCCCTCTGACATAGCCTAGGATAGTATACCTATTGTATATAACTTAGCATTAGAAGCGTGAATACAAGTTTTTCTGATCTATACCCCAAAAAGGCATATGCTACGCCTTTTGTGGTACACTACCCAGAAATTTTGCACGTTTGGGTTGATTACATAATCAAATTATCATATTTTTCTCTGTAGCGTTCGGTTCAGGTGTTTGAACCTGAACTGGACCAGACTGGACCAAAAGTGCCCGAACCGTGGTTCAGGTTCAGGGTTCAGGCAAAATATGCTCTGAACTGGACCAAACTGAACCTTCCCATCACTAAATATATGGTCATTTTTTCCTGTTTTGAAGTTGTCTCAAGTCATCCCAGTGTCAACTCAGGTCATTTTTTGTCATGCAGAAAAGAACCATTTATTCAAAATATCTACAGCTGGTATACAAAGAAACGTTGCTACGAGTGTCTACTGCCAGTCACCTTTGTCAAAGGGGTTAGCAGTGTGGGACCTACTTTGATACACAGAGCCCAACCACTCCGCCCTGTGTGCTACTCTCATTGTCAGAGAGTGGCCGGGACCTGGTACTGGCTTAGGTGTGCAAAGCAATGACCCAACACTGTTGTGATTGGGGTGCATGTGGTCGCATTGTGGAGTACTTACTCCCCAGCCTTTACTGCCATCTTCGTGTCACGTGTGGGGCTGGTAGGGGTGGGGCTAGGGTTGCGTGACAAGAATATGCTTGTGTGATGAGTGCTCACTGTTTATATGCAACAGTGAAGCCTAGGATCACAAGGAACAGGGTGGCTGACGTCGAACCAACAAGGTGATAGAACAAGGATAGAAGACAATGGACCACAAGTAGCAAGACGAAGATGAGGAACAACCCAATGGTGGGAAGCTGCTCAGTAACAGGGGATGGTACAAGTGGGGATGTCGCAAGTGGACAGTCTGAGGGACTGTCTGTTGTATTGCACTAGCTTATATACCCAAATACATGGTCTGTGTGTACTTTAGGGGAGGCCCAACTCCGATCCACAGGTGGGCCCATGGAATACTCTAGAAGGACTCTAAAGATAGCATGGAATGTTCTGGAAGGTTTCTAAGTATATTACCCAATGGCATTAATCCCTGTTAAGCTCCGCTTATCAGGGGGTTTGTGGAACATGCCAGAAGGGTTCCAAATATACTGTCCAATAGCAAGTCTCTGAGAAGCTCTGCTTATCTAGTGACTTACTCAGTCACCCTTTGCTTGGTAAGTCCCAGTTCTGGACCGGGCCTTTCTTGAATAGGAAGGTGAGGATTATCCAATCCTTTCTCATGCATTGTCTTGGCTAGTTCTACTAGTGTAACGTCCCGGGTCATGGTACGTATCTGACCTAACCCATAAGTCATGGGACGTTGGAGAAGAGCCTGGAACATAGCGGGTTGAGCATGGTAAGGGGGATGACGAGTCGCTCCCTAATACTTACCAATACGTGGACGATTACTGATACGATGACTGAGGTGATTACTGACATGATTACTGTACAATTACTGAGCAGACGTGGACGATTACACAGCATAGGAGTAGTGGCAGTCTCACTGACGAAGGCGGACTGCAGCAGAGTACTATATAAGGAAGTTATCGACTGTTGTGGTCGATAGCTTGGATTTCTTGTATCTTTCTCATCTTGTTATCCAACGTTGTGGTTTCCTCTCTCTCTCTCGCCTCTTGAGGCCGTGTGTCAACAAACCGACAAGCAAGACTCCGCCTTCGTGCGTTGAGACGATACTCTGCCTTCGTGCTAGAGTCAAGGACACTGCTGAGTCACCGCGTTCACCCCTTTGTTGCCTAAGTCAGGCTCATGTGCCGCTCGCATGTAACATTAAATCCAAGCTCTTCAACACCCATCGAACACCGTGGCGACTATCAATACCAAGGACGGCTGGGACTTTGTACCCTATCGCGTCGACTCAAGAGAACGAGACACACCTATTCGTTACCTTATAGGACGAGTAAGGTGGCAACACGTACCGGACATCAGAAGATCCGAAGAACATAACACAGGATACTACGCAGAAGCAGCTACCTCACAGTGATATCATCCCGTAGTATTCAACAGGGAACGCTGTTGCTGGGTCGAACTCAGGTGGAGCAACACTAACAGCTACTTCGAAGCAACAAGGCCAGCAGCCGACGACTTACACATCAACATACCATTGATCGACGCACAACCAATTGATCAACAAGGACCAATAGACGGTCAAGAAGACGAAAACCTCGATTCGGAACCACCAAGAACCAAATTTCAACTATGCACAACAACACCGGCTGTATCAAGCCATACTAGCGAACGGTCGCCAACCCCACGAAGTGAACTAGAAGAACCCGAAGCAATCGCAGTGCACTCACCAGAAGTAGACGCACTTGCCACGCAAACAGCTGAGTTGCATATTCCCGAACCAATTCAGGGAATATGTAACGTCCCGGGTCATAGTAAGTATCTGACCTAACCCATAAGCGATGGGACGTGATACTAGGGGGCTCTTACTGCATGACTGATGGTTTGCTTACTGAGTGATCGCTGATGGATGATGACTTGCTTACTGTACGATACGATGACCAACGGCTTACTGACGGGTTACGATGTGATGACTGATGACTCATAGTATGATGACTGTATAACCGTGGACGATTACCAGCAGATTAGTAGTAGTGGCGGTCTCGCTGACGAAGGCGGATCGCGCGAATAGTTTATAAGGAAGCTATCGACTGTTGTAGTCGATAGCTTGGATTTCTTGTATATCTCTCGACTTGTTATCCAAAGCCGGTTCTCCCTCTTCATCTATCGTCCGTCAAGGGCCGCGTGTCAAGACAAACAAAGCATCAACTCCGCCTTCGAGCGTTGAGACGTCACTCAGTCTTTGTACTTGAGTAGGACTATTGCTGAGTCACCGTGTTCACTCTACGTTGCCTAAGTCAGGCTCACGTGCCGCTCGCATGTAACATTAAATCCAAGCTCTTCTAAATCGAACACCGTGGCAACTCTCAATACCAAAGACGGCTGGGACTTCGTACCCTATCGCATCGAATCAAGAGAACGAGACGCACCTACTCGATACCTTGTGGGACGAGTAAGGTGGCGACACGTACCAGACACCAGAAGGACCGAGGAGAATAACACCGGATATTACGCGGAAGCGGCCACATCACAACACTTCCACCCAGTAGTGTTCAACAGAGCACGCTGTTGCTGGGTCGAACTCAGGTGGAGCAACACCAATAGCTACTTCGAGGCGACACAACCAGCCGCCGACGATCTTAACATCAACATACCATTGGTAGACGCGCGCACAATTGATCAACAAGGAACCATCGACGGCCAAGAGGAAGAACTAAACCTCAACACAGAACCACCGAGGGCTGAATATCAAATACGAACGACTACCCCAGTCCCGTCAAGTCACACCAGCAAACGAGCACCAACCCCACAAAGTGAAGCAGAACCAGAAGAAATCGCAGTGCAGTCACCAGAAATCGACACACTCGTCGCACGAACAGCTGAGTTACATATCCCCGAACCGATTCGAAGAATACCATACAGCTACATGACTACCCAAACAGAAGTATCACCACCACGGCTCGTCATCAATGAGCAAACAGGTCATGTACAACAGTTGCAGCCAGAAGACGTACAAGCTGCCAACCGAGCAATGGGACCAGATGTACCCGACGCACCAAGTATTCCAGAAAACAACATGTTTTACGAGTTTCGGCTCAATCGGAACCGAGTACCATCACCCGAGAACAGACCATTCCCACCTGCAAGGGGACCGTCAGTGTTACGCTCAGACCCTGCTCAAGCCGCCAGAACACAGAAACAGCGCAAGTGTCTGCATGAACACTGGAAGAGT
The DNA here is from genome assembly GCA_015025155.1 of Lactarius quietus. Lineage (NCBI taxonomy): Eukaryota > Fungi > Basidiomycota > Agaricomycetes > Russulales > Russulaceae > Lactarius > Lactarius quietus. The sequence continues at coordinate 77,636 of WITN01000201.1, read as the reverse complement.
TGCCATGATTACCCAGAGGCGCATACCTGGGAGTCACGTGCAGAAGAAGACATCGAGGAAGAAGAGGCCGTACGCGCACTCGTAGCGGCAGAAGACGATAGCTACCTCGCCTATGACGAGGCGTGCAGAGTCCGCCAGTTCGTGAGTAACTTAATAACTCGCGGAAGTACCCCAGATGCTGGCAGGAAGATTATTACAGGACGGATGAGGGTCACGTGAGGAAACCCCCGGGTCACGGGATCTGACCTAAGCAATAAGTCAGGGGGGCGCGCAAGGATGGATTGTCCCAGGCCACAGTACGTATCTGGCCTAACTAATAACTCAAGGGACGTTGGAAGAAGCCATGGAATTGGCGGAAGACAGTTGTGTCCTGAAGACAAGGCCAACGACGACAAGCAACGATTGTGTGGTGTAAGACCAGCGACCTGACGCTGCCGATATCAGCGGGCCGTGGTTGCCGTTGGGACGCACTCCAGCGGGCCGGGTTTGATCCCCTTTCGGGAAAGTGTTATTGATGGATTAGTTCAAGGAGCGCCTGTGTTAGCGCCGGAGCCATTGCTTACAGATGCATTATTATTGGCTGACTATTGGTATTATTCACGATCGGTGATGCTTAGACATTCACTTACCCATTTGCTACTTATTTGGTCTCGCTTACTGATGCGATGAGGTGGGCTGACTGATGCCCTGTGGACGCTTACTTACTAGTTGGAGGTGCTTGGTCACTCATTAGTGGGGACGCTTACTTATGGCTGATTAACGCCTTATTCATGTGCTGATTGATGTGAGTCATCATGCTTATTATTCACTACTGTTGTATTTGTCGCCTTAAGGGCTTGATGAACTTTTACCTTTTATGGTTGTATCTGTGTACTATATATACTATACGAGCTGCGCTATAGTTCGCTAGCTTAGTTGTCTTAAAACCCACTTGTATTCTTCTCAAGAGGTGCAGACAGTCTTATAGCAGAGTCATTGTTCTTCGTGACTACCTTGTTGCCAACATTAAGTGTTAGGCGTCGCCACTTTGAAACGTACCTCAAACTAGGCGGTATTAGGGGACCATTATTGGTTAATCGCCCTCTACAAGTCGTTCAAAACCGTTCCTGAGTTCAGAAGCCGTGCGCTTTGCTCAGAGTTGAAGCAAGGAAGACCCATCGGATCCAAGTCGGATCAACGTTCAGTGGGAACGTAACAGTCAGGAGGAGGAGGAGGACCACCCAACGGCGGATGGCCACAAGGAGGAGGAGGAGGACCACCTCCCCCAGGAGGACCACCACCAGCGGGACCACTACAAGGGGGACCAGCGATAGCCAATCAAAACGGAAACGACAAATTCATCGGTAATCCGCCGCCGACATTCACAGGAGCAAGATCACAGGCAGAGGCGTTCATCCTTCAATGGGAGGTCTATGCAGGCGTTAACGCCAACCATTCAGCTATGAGGAACAAGTACCAAAAAGCTATGTTGTTCCTCACATACATACAGGGAAACGCGGTTAACCAGTGGGTAATGTCCGCAAGCCGATGGCTCGTCAACGAAGTAGCCACTGGGACAAACCAGTTCAACAATAGGTTGTGGGAAAACCTCCTCAACGCATTTCAAAGGCAGTTCGGAGACGTTCTCAGCAAGGAACGAGCCCAAGCCCAGCTCGACGCTGGCATACACATGAAAGATGGAAAGATCGACGACTACATCGTCCAGTTCGAACAACTGGTTCGACATGCAGGGTACAACATCAATGCCGAGCAAACGCTCAAATACTTCACGAAGGGGCTACCAAGAGCGCTGTACGAAACCATGTACCAGCACGACGACCCCCGAAACTACGAAGAATGGAGGGAATCTGCCCTTAAAAGGCAGCAGAAATGGATTCATATGCAAACAGTCAGGGGAAACCTTGACGCATTCAAACAAGGACGTACGACGGGAGGGGCATTAGCTAAGTTGCTCGCCCCACTCAATGACGATAGAATGGACACATCAGCAGATCGTGTACGAGGACGGCTAGCAGGAGCCGAGGAAATCACAGCAAATCACCCCAGGAACAACAGACCACCGTTCCCACCACGAGGGGGATTCATTCAACGACAGTTCAAACGAGACCATAGTCAAACGCAGTGTTACAACTGCCAGAAGATGGGGCATATCAGTCGCGACTGCAGGCAACCTCGCAGACGTCGCGACACACAAGCACGTACCACGGAGGCGACTACAGAAGCCCCACAAACCAAGGAGGAGAAAGCAGCGGAATGGCTACGAGGAGTAGCAGGAGACGACGAGGAGGTCAAAGACCTAGTCCTACAACAATTGATGGGACAGGATTTTGGAAGCGCCTGAACCCGGCGGCCTGGGTGAGGGCAATAAATTGTAACTCTGTGTATATTATGCGCTACCGTTCTATGCGAGTACCAGTGTCAATTCGCGCAAGTTACAATAAGGCCGATATCAAAGCATTGGTGGACTCTGGAGCCACCGACAACTTTATCCATCCACAATTCGTCAAAAGGATGGGATTGGGACAACGGGCATTAGATAAGCCTAAAAATATCTACAACATCGACGATACCACTAATAAAGCGGGGCAGATCACACACTACCTCACGCTCAATGTGGAAACAGGAGGAGCAAAAAAAGAAATGCGATTCCTCATTACGGACATAGGAAAAGAAGATCTACTATTGGGGTACCCATGGCTTGCAAACTACGAGCCAAGGTTTAGCTGGCGTCATGCCACCATTGACGAGAAACAACTCCCCATAGTATTACGATCGGTCAACCCGAACGACAGAAGAGCAGTACTAGCAAGACTGCTCCAGGAGGAAAACAATGACGTGCGAGTATCACGCATGTTCACCGAAGAAGACAAGATACAAATAACGACCCAACTAAACGAGCAAGTGTATGGACGAAGATCGGCGGTCGAACTCGCGATCGACGCCAAACAATACACAAAAACGGTCAATATACCAAAAGAATACCAACAATACGCAAAGGTATTCGGAGAGGAAGAAGCAAAAAGATTCCCACCGAAGAGAAGTTGCGACCACGCAATCGAATTCAAAAAGGGAGTACCAGCAGCCATTGACTGCAAAGTCTACCCGATGACAAGAGTCGAAGATGCGGCACTAGACGAGTTCATTGACGAACAGGTGGAGAAGGGATACATTCGTCCCTCAAAATCCCCGTACGCATCGTCATTCTTCTTTATCAAAAAGAAGGACGGAAAGCTACGACCAGTACAGGACTACCGGAAAATCAACGAATGGACAATACGGAATCAATATCCGTTACCCCTCATCAATGATCTAATCAAAGATCTCGGTGGGGCGCAAATCTTCAGCAAATTAGACGTTCGACAGGGCTACAACAACATACGAATCAAAGAGGGCGACGAACACAAAGCAGCGTTCAAAACACGCCGTGGACTTTTTGAACCAACCGTTATGTATTTTGGACTGTGCAACTCACCCACTACATTCCAGAGTTTCATGAACGAGATCTACCGCCCCATCATAGTAAAACATGAAGCATTAGGAACGACGATACGAGTCTATATGGACGATATCGCCATCGCTACAAAACGACAGCCGCACGCTCCAACAAGACACCAAGAAGCAGTCTGTGACGTTCTTGCCGTCGCTCAAAAGCATGACCTCTTCTTCAAACCAGAGAAGTGTACTTTCAGCGCTTCTAGCATTGATTACCTGGGGGTAATCCTTGAAGAGGGGGTAACACGTATGGACCCCGTCAAAGTTTCAGGCGTTCGCGACTGGCAATCCCCATCATCGGTAAAGGACGTACGATCTTTTCTTGGTTTCTGCAATTTCTACCGGCAATTCATTAAAGGATTTGCTGCTATTGCCAAACCATTAAACGAGCTAACACGCAAGGACGAACCATGGGAATGGCAAAAACGACAACAAACAGCGTTCGATACGCTCAAACGAAGAGTTACCGAAGAACCCATCCTCGCACACACGGATCAAAACCAACAATTCGACCTAGAGGTCGACGCATCTGGATTCGCAGTAGGAGCGGTACTACTACAGAAGAAGCAAGATGGAAAACGACACCCGGTGGGATACTACTCAGCAACGCTCAACGCAGCAGAGCGTAATTACGACATATACAACCTCGAGCTACTAGCCATAGTAAAGGCGCTGCGAAACTGGAGGCATCTACTCGCAGGATCGCCACATAAAGTACGCATATTTTCGGACCATCTAAACCTCCGATACTGGCGAGATCCCCAGAAAATCAGCCGGAGAATAGCAAGGGAAGTCTTGGAACTGGCCGAGTACAACTTCGAAATACACCACGTAAAGGGAACCGCCAATGGAAGAGCGGATGCCCTGTCAAGACGCCCCGACTATGACCAAGGGGAAAAAGACAACGAAGACGTCACGGTACTACCAAACAAACTATTCGTACGAACCATCAAGACCACAAGACCGCAGGACGAGCAAAGAATACGCAAATGGGTGGACCCACACAAACTAATCAAAGCCGATGGATTGTGGTGGTATCAGGGACAGAGATTGGTCGTCACGGGGGGACCAGACGAAATCAGAGAAGTAATTCGTACCCATCACGATCCCCCAATTCATGGACACCCAGGAATAAATCGAACGACGCAGCTGGTAGAGCGACAATACTGGTGGCCGACAATGAAGAACGACATCGCAGACTATGTGAAAGGGTGCGCCGATTGTCAACGATGCAAAGTTAATACACAAAAAACGAAAGCGCCGTTGCAACCATTGTTCCCAAAACCAGAAGCGACACCGTTCGAAGTCGTGGCACTAGACTTCATCACAAAGCTCCCCAAGTCGAGGGGATACGACTCCATCCTAACCATCACTGACCATGATTGTTCCAAGGCGTCCATATTCATACCATGTGTTGAGGAAATATCGGGGGAAGAGACAGCAGTCCTATACGCCAAATATGTGGTGGCGCGATTCGGACTACCATCAAAAATCATCAGCGACCGCGATCCCCGGTTCGCATCCAAGTTCACGAGAGAATTATGCCGAATCCTGGGGATACAACAGAACATCTCGACGGCCTACCATCCCCGCACCGATGGACAATCAGAACACAACAACCAGTGGCTGGAACAATACCTCCGGTTCTGGGTCAACGAGAGGCAGGACAATTGGGCAGAGTATCTAGCGCTGGCAGAATTCGCACACAACAACTGGACCAATGAGTCCACACGCGAATCACCATTCAAGTTACTGATGGGATATCACCCGCGCGCCGACTGGACAGATCAGCTGTCACCAATACCACGAGTCGAGACAAGACTGAAACAATTGAAAGAGATAAGACAACAAGCGCAAGGACAAATGAAGAGAGCGCAACAGTCATGGATCAAAAATCGTGACACACCAAAGTACCAGGTAGGAGATAAGGTCTGGCTCGAGGGATGTCATCTACGCACCAACCAGCCAACCACGAAGCTTGCGCCCAGACGACATGGCCCGTTCGCCATCACTCAGGTGATGTCGCCTGTCAATTATCGGATAGAACTTCCCACGCAGTGGAGCATCCACAATGTGTTTCACACAGATCTTCTCACACCTTACAAAGAGACGGTGACTCATGGCACTAATTATCAGCGCCCACCACCAGAGTTGATCGATAACGTGGAAGAATACGAGGTCGAAAGAGTACTAGACTCCAGGAGAAGGGGGCGAGGGCGCAAGCTACAATACCTAATCAAGTGGAAAGGGTACGCCGACTCAGATAACCAATGGGTCCCATGGGACGATGTACATGCGGACGAGGAGATAAGGAAGTACAAACAAGTCAATCCAACCGCTGAGACTCACATAAAAGCAGTCTCAACAAAGGACGAATCTTCCAACACCTCTCACAATATGTCCTATGTCCCACTCACCATTGTCGCCATTGACGAGATCCCCTACATCAACACCCTCACCACCTACGACGACAACAACAACGTGGACGACCCCCTCTGCTCAGCAGTCGAACATGTCAGGGCAGCAGCAGAACGAGAACAAGAAGAGCGAGACCTGGCCGAGGCTCGCAGGCGATTTCCCACACCCGCAAGCGGAAGAGTGGAGGAAGATGAGGAGGGACTACGGGCTGCTGAAGGAGGTCATGACCTCTTGGCGGCTGGACCAAGTAACGAAGATGACGCCGCAGGAGAGACGGATGAGGATACAGAGGTTGACGCGGCAAGTATCGTCCAGCCCTCCACCGCCTTCACCTCCACTACCGCCGTCGATCAATACAGCGACGAGTCTTCCGATGGCTCATACCACGACGCCAATGTCATCTGCACCAGATGCGAAAACCCCCAAGACTACTGCCATTGCGCGCCCATGCGCATCCCCCCTCGAGTCACCCGAACAGAAGAAGAAGAAGACGTCGACATCACCGACGTTACCAACGAAGCCGTGGATGACGAAGGAGGAGCACCTCCGGTTGCTATCATCTACGGCCAGACTGCGACGGAGGGATACGCCATGCGAGGACTCCCAACATACGCCGAGGCACGCGATGCCTCACCCATCAATATGCGCCGAGCGGATGCGCCGAGGCGCTCTCACCGTGCCCTATCGCCTACTCCCGGCGGATTCGTCCTCAACAATGGGATGAATTGGGTGCCGATGGTGATCGAGCACGAGGGACGTCGCATCCCCGCCCGGTATGTGCGAGTACGGATGTGCGACAACCCAGAGGTCTTCGGCACCATGGGGCGCCATTCGCCCACCTACCGAGGGGAGATCCACGCAGAGCCATGTCGTGATATGGGGCCCGCCGCTGAGTACTCTCGTGAGGACTTGCAGTACTTAGGAGCTGACTTCCGGGGACGGCGCCAGGTCGACGAGGCCCTCGCTCGGCTAGGGGACATTTCCCTGGCAGCCGAGGTGAGGCGCTACCGCGCGTCCCAGGAGGTCATCAAGGAGCTCGAGGCAGCGATCAAGCGGCTCGAGGACGATATCTTCGTCCATGTCGACCGCGCACGCCACTCGGCCAAGCGGCTGGGAAGAGCTCACGCCATCCTACGGGTGCGAGATGAACACGAGACAGATGTCGGACTAACTGCTGTACCAAATTGGGTAGTGGAGCGAGGGCGCTCACCCTTGTGAAGGGGGTGATGTAACGTCCCAGGTCATAGTAAGTATCTGACCTAACCCATAAGCGATGGGACGTGATACTAGGGGGCTCTTACTGCATGACTGATGGTTTGCTTACTGAATGATCGCTGATGGATGATGACTTGCTTACTGTACGATACGATGACCAACGGCTTACTGACGGGTTACGATGTGATGACTGATGACTCGTAGTATGATGACTGTATAACCGTGGACGATTACCAGCAGATTAGTAGTAGTGGCGGTCTCGCTGACGAAGGCGGATCGCGCGAATAGTTTATAAGGAAGCTATCGACTGTTGTAGTCGATAGCTTGGATTTCTTGTATATCTCTCGACTTGTTATCCAAAGCCGGTTCTCCCTCTTCATCTCTCGTCCGTCAAGGGCCGCGTGTCAAGACAAACAAAGCATCAACTCCGCCTTCGAGCGTTGAGACGTCACTCAGTCTTTGTACTTGAGTAGGACTATTGCTGAGTCACCGTGTTCACTCCACGTTGTCTAAGTCAGGCTCACGTGCCGCTCGCACGTAACAACCGCTATCCTAGTAATGAGTAAGTCCTAGTACAACGATCCTCGGAATCAGTAAGCCAAGTACACGAATGACACAACAAGATGACGATGCATAAGTCCATGACTGATTACCGCTTACTGTGGTGGTCATGCCCAGACAGTAAGTGTCTTGGTTCACTCGTAACAACACCCCCTTTTCAGCCTGAGCGACCACGCTCAGCTGACCAAGGGGTCGTCTTCTTGATGTCTTGGGGCATCTGGTCCATGACCCTCCTAATCGCGTCAGCCTTCTCCAGGCGATGTACACACTCATGTCTGCCCATAGTGACGTCGAACAACTCATCCTCCAACTTCTGAATATGGTCATTGACGTCCTGGATGCGGCGTTCATAGTAGCGGAGTCGCTGCACCTCAATAGCAAGGGCGCGGTCCTTGACGCGACAAAGGCCAGTGTCCACTTGGGAACGGCGCTCGTATGAGGTGTGGAAGAAGCGGAGGCGTTTAGTGTCGTAAGGCTCATAGTCCTCCCAATCGAAAGACTCCCCCACATGAATCGGACCAACGTAGACCTCACGTTATGTGTCATCCTCCCGTGCGCCCAGGGATCGTTCTCTGTGTGCTGAAGGGTTTAGTGCGAGTATAAGGTGTCGTCCCAAGGGGAAGACGTAGACAAGAGGAGAGGAAGAGAGGAAAGGCAATGTAGTTCAGATGCGATTCGGAGGCGGTAGGCGAGAACGTAGACACAATCGGCACGGGTGCGATGTACGGATCGACGTTTTCACACAAAGTCGGACAGACGGTTTTCGAGAACAGCAGGAGAGAAGGATACATTCAAAGCACAGAAAGCCGAGTCTTAAATACATGAGAGACGAGCCACAGGACACAGACGGTGTGTTACAAGTACAATACGGCAGGCGGACACAGATGAGCACAATAGACGTGGACGTGGAGTGGAGGTGGCGTGGTGGAAGCAGTCCGAGATGGCCGAACGTGGTGGCATGTGGTGGTTTGCATGCGCAACGCGTATGTGGACCTTACAGTGCACTTCAACGTACTTGGCGGGCGTTTCGCAGCCTTGAGGCCCGACGATGAGGAAGGGGATATAGTTGACCCCTACATTGACCTCATAACCGTCAGGGATCGGCGAGATGGGGCGACAAGGCGACGACTTAGCTGGTTGTTTGATTAGGGTCTGTTCGACCCACATGGTGCAGCAGAGGGGTTCTCTGTCTTCTTCATCCTCTTCGTCTTCAGCCTTCGACTTGTCTGCCTTGGAGTCGAAGTCATGGTGGATGGCCCAGCCCTGTCCACATCGCTTCTCAAACGGCTGACTCAGATTCTGCGTCAGTTGTTTCCACGATGTAGATGACTTCCACTGGTGGTGGAACTGGGAGTGGAGGAGGTGAAGGTCGAGGAGAGGCCCCTGTGGAAGGGTGACAGGCATCATGGTTATAGTCGTCATCGAAGGAGCCACAGATGATGTCGGACATGTCGCTGGTTGATGGGATTGGGTGAATCGTCGCCTGCGCTCCTGAAGTGTTGCCCGAGCTCTCTGTAGCTGCTCAATCCTCCAACTGATCGCTACCTCCTTCCAGACAGAGGGACCCACCACTGTACGCAGGGGGGGCAGCGTCTGGGCTTCCTGGGAGGCACTTGGGTTGATCGGTGGCAGGGGACAATCGGGCTGAGTCGATGGGATGGAAGTGGGCAAGGACAGCACAGAATTCTTCTTGGGTGATGGAGGACTCGTCGCTGACATACTTGGCAAGAGCAATAGAAGCAGATTCAGTGTTAGACATGAAGGTATGAGGGGAATAGTGTGTATTGGTACAATGGAGGCGTCTTATGTGTGTTTCTTGCTCTGGGTGTCGAGCTTTGAAATCTTGGAGCGCCTCATCTGTGAACATGTCGTCCTTGTTGACCCACTGGTTCTCCGAGTCCGGATACCCTTTCCACTTGACCAAATATTGTAGTTTGCACCCTCTTCCAAACCTTCGTGAGTCTAGCACTTTCTCGACTTTGTATTCCTCTTCTCCATCCACCAAATCAGGTGGTGGGTGCTGATAGTTAGGCCCATGCATTATTGTTTTGCGATAGGGGGTGAGAAGATCGATGTGGAACACTGGGTGGATGCTCCACTGTGTGGGAAGTTCAAGGCAATAATTGACAGGGGACATCACCTGGACAACTCAGAAAGGTCCATGCCGTTTGGGCGCAAGCTTGGCGGCTGGCTGATTGGTTCGGAGATGACGCCCTTCCAGCCATACTTGATCTCCAACGTCATACTTGGGCGTATCTTTGTTGCGCACCCACGACTTTTGCGCCTTGACCATCAGTTCCTGGGCACATTTCCTTATCTCCCTGAATTGCTGGAGGCGTAACGCCACCTGAGGAATGGGCGATAGCTTATCTATCCAATCAACGCATGGGTTGTAGCCCATCAGAAGGAAGAATGGTGACTCCCTTGTGGATTCATTGGGCCAATGATTGTGTGCAAATTCGGCAAGGGGTAAGTATTGTGTCCAGTTCGTCTGCCATTCATCTGCCCAAAAGCGCAAGTACTGTTCCACCCACTTGTTGGTGGCCTCTGATTGTCCGTCAGTGCGTGGGTGATAGGTGGTGGATATGTTCTGAGTGATTCCCAGCTTATTGCACAGTTCTCTTGTGAACTTGGATGTGAATCTGGGGTCTCTGTCACTGATAATACGTGAGGGGAGTCCAAAGTGGGTGAACACATGTTTTATGTAAAGTCCAGCAGTTTCTTCAGCGGTGATCTCTTCCCTGCAGGGTATGAACACTGCCATCTTAGTGCAATCATGATCGGTGACTGTAAGAATGGAGTCACTCCCCTGTGACTCTGGCAGTTTCGTGATGAAGTCTAGTGCGATGGTCTCGAAGGGTAGCACTTCTGGTTTAGGATATATTGGTTGGAGTGGCGCTCTGGTAGGGCGATTATTGATTTTGCAGCGCTGGCAATCAGCGCATCCTTTGACATACTCCCTTACATCTTGTCCCACTTGTGGCCACCAGTAGTGTCTGGTCACCAGCTGTGTGGTACGACTGATTCCAGGGTGTCCATACACTGGTGCGTCATGGTGGGCTTGGATGATGGTACGCTTGTCATGTTGTCCTCCTGTCACCACTCGTCATCCATTCTTGTACCACAGGCCTTCAATTTCTTTGAGCTTGTGGGCATCGACCCATGGCTTCAGTACATCTTCATTTTGTTCATATATTGGGTGTGACTTCCCCATGTCTTCGCTCACCAGGACTCCCTGTCGCTTTAGGAGAGGTTCTGATGCAATTTCTGTAACAAGGGCACGTACGAAGAGTTTTTCTGGGAGTACCATGACGTTCTCATTGTCATGACCCCCTTGATCGTAGTCCGGTCACCTCGACAGGGTGTCCGCTCTTCCATTCGCTGTGCCCTTTATGTGGTGAATCTCCAGGTCATATTCAGTGAGTTCAAGTACTTCCCTGGCAACGCGTCGACTAATCTTGTGTGGTTGCTTCCAATACTGCAAGTTCATGTGGTCGGACCACACCTTGATCTTGTGTGGTGACCCCACTAGTAGGGGTCTCCACTGGCGCAATGGCTTGACGATGGCCAATAGCTCCAAGTCCCAGATGTCGTAGTTGCGTTCCGCTTCATTGAGAGTGGACAAGTAGTATGCTATCGGATGTTTCTTACCATCGTCTTTCCTTTGTAGCAGTACTGCACCCAACGTGAATCCAGATGCGTCTACTTCGAGTTCGAAGGGTGCCGTGAGGTCTGGGTGCACAAGTATGGGTTCACTTGTTACAAGACCTTTTAGGGTATCAAAGGCTTGTTGTTCTTCGTCGGTCCATCGCCACTCGGTGTCCTTGCGTGTTAGTTTGTTTAATGGGCGTGCATGTGTTGCAAAACCCCTAATAAAAGTGTGATAGAAGTTGCAAAAGCCGAGAAAAGAGTGTACTTCCTTGACCGTTGTAGGCACAGGCCAGTTTTTGATACCAGCAATTTTGATGGGATCCATGCACGTTACCCCCTTTTCAAGGATTACCCCCAGGTAATCAATACTGGGCGCGCCGAATGTACACTTTTCCGGCTTGAAATATAAGTCATGGTCGACAGCAATCTGGAGAATGTCAGTGACTGCCTCTATGTGGTTCGCCTTTGTCGATTTGGTGGCTATGGCAATATCGTCTATGTAGACACGAATCGTCGTCCCCTTTTGGGCGTGTTTGTCGATAACATCTCTGAAGATGTAATTCATCATGGTTTGGAAGGTTGCTGGCAAGTTAGTGAGACCAAAGTACATGACTGTCAGTTCAAACAGTCCAAACTTGGTTGCGAATGCAGCCTTCCATTTGTCGCCTGCCTTGATACGTATGTTGTTATAACCCCATCGGATATCCAGTTTGGTGAATATCCATGAACCGCTCAGGTCGGTAATGAGGTCAGAGATGAGGGGCAATGGGTATTGGTTACACACAGTGTGCTTGTTGAGCATCCGATAATCTTGTACCGGTCTTAGTTTTCCATCTTTCTTTTTAACAAAGAAGAAAGGCAAGGCGTATGGCGATTTGGATGGTTGGATGTACCCTTTCTCTAAGTTCTCCTTGAGGAATCCCCAGAGCGCTATTTCTTCATCGTGTGTTGTCAAGTATATTGAGCAGCGGACAGTGTCAGGGGCATCCTTTTTGAGATCAATGGCGTGGTCCCATACACGTGAAGGGGGGAATCGATGTGATGCTTCTTTGCTAAAGACTGCGGCAAACTTCTCGTATTCTGGGGGAATGGCTACCGCCTCTTTTGGTCCTGCTGCAATTGCAAGTTCAGTAGCGGTAGTGTAGAGACAGTTTTGTTCTTCTAGTTCGTTCATGATGTGCGCCTTGTCACTTTCAGCGATTGCAGTGGCAATGACCGGCTTTGTTCGCAAGATGCTAGGGTTAATAGATCGAATAATGATGGGTAATGCGTCTTCTTGTATTGTCGCATGTCGCCAGCTGAATTTTGGTTCATATGTGGCCAACCACAGGTATCCTAAGAGGATATCTTCCTTTCCGATGTCGGTAATAAGGAAGCGCATTTCCTTGTGAATGCCTTTAGTTTTTACGTCAAGGTCGACATAATGAGTGATCTCCCCTGCTTTGTTGTTGGTGTCATCGATGTTCCATATCTTTTTGGGACGTTCTAATGTTTTAAGTCCCAGTCCCATTCGTCGTGCGAAGTTGGGATGCATGAAGCTGTCAGTCGCTCCACTGTCGATAAGTGCTTTGATGTCGGCCTTTGAGTAACTTGTACGGATCGAAACTGGAATTCGCATGGATTGATAGTGCGTCACATATACAGAGTTACAATTGAGAGCCCTCACCCAGGCCGATGGGTTCAGGCATCCTGAAAATCCTCCTTCTTCCACAGCTCCTGTAGCACAATGTTCTTCACGTCCTCATCCTCCCACACAACGCCTGCAAGCCAATCCTTGGCTTTTGCCTCCGCAGTACGGGTGTCTGCGACCACACATGCGATTTGTGGGTCTTCTTCTTGTTGGGCATATGCAGTCTGCGCATTTCGCAGTTCCTGTCTCCCGTACGCATTCGGGAATCGTTTCTGTGGGCAGAAGCGACTGATGTGTCCTTTCTGATGACAAGTATAGCACAATACATTACTAAAGTCTTGTCGTTGTTGCTGCGCTCCTGCGCACAGTGGGAATGGTGGTTTGGAGGTGTATTGCTCCAGGACATGCTCTGCTGCTGCCAAGCGTCCACAAGTTCTTCCTGCTGAGGTGTCCATAGCATTGGACAGTTGCTGAGGTCGCCACTGTGGTGCTGGTCGTCCTCCGGGCTCTCTGTACTTGCCCATTCGCGCTTGCATATGCAGCCAATGCTGGTGGCGAATTATGATGGCGTTCTTCCACTGTTCATAGGTTCCAGGGTTATCGTCCTGGAATACTTTTTCATATAGGGCTCGTGGTAGCCCAGCAGTGAAGATGTCGATTGTGAGCTCCTGGTTTATTTCATAGCCAGCAGCTCGCACTAGTTGTTCGAATTTGGTGACGTACTTGTCAACATCTCCATCCCATTTCAATCCCTTCCTGAGTTCTGCTTGGGCCCGTTCTCGAGCCAAGGTGTCCGCATATTGTTGCCTGAAAGAGTGTTCTACGCTCCTCCAGAGCCAGTTGTTTGTGGGAAGAACCCCATTGTCGTCCACTTGTTCGGTGAGCCACCTACTGATGGCAAGCACCCATTCAGTGACATCTTTTCCTTGGAGATAAGTCAGGAAAAGCATGGATCATTGGTATGGGTTCTGCATGATGTTGTTAGCGTGATTGACTCCTTGGTATAACGCCCATTGGGTCAGGAACTCCTCAGCTTTAGTCCTGTCCCCTGTGAATACAGCAGGTGGGTTTCCTGCCAACTTGTCCGATCCTCCATTGGCTCCTCCTTGCGCTGCAGGAGGTCCCACCGGTGGTCCTCCTCCTCCTGGTGGCCCTGGTGGACCTCTGCCAAATGGTATTCCTCCTCCGGGTGGCCCTCCTGGTATTCCTCCTGGATTTCCTCCATGGGGAGGTCCTTGATAAGGTCGTTCGTCTAGTGGATGTCCTTGACCTGCTGCGTGTAACGTTTTGACCCAACGCTACCTTCAGTACTGCCTTGACCTGCGATACTGGAACACTTGACGTTGACGAGAGACAACGCTATCCCGCATGACACCTGAGATAGCCGAAATGAGAGAAGGACTGATCCAAGTTGAATGGAAACAGCCATAGATAGAGGTCCTCAAAGGGACAAGAGAGAAGCAGACATGAAGGAATGGACAGCAATACATTAGCAGGGAAACTCCAAGTAGACGTTAGGAGAATATGGGAATGTAAAGCTAAGGACTCTACCGTCCTCAGCTGCGACCTATATACTGCTCAGGAGCTGAGTTTCAACCCAAGCCCCCGGCCAAACCCTAATATACGAGAGATAAGCATAAGGCTTATCCTCCAATAAGAACCGTCCATCACTGATGCTCCACTACTCCACAACACATGGCGGATAGCCTTAAGGGCCATCAGTGATAAGAGTCATAATGACTCAGAGATATGCTAAATATAGTCCATCAGAAATATCCATCAGAACCCCCTATAGATAAGGGCCTGGAGTGGCCTCGGCTTCTGATAAGCCGGCATGGGTTCTCACCCGACCCGGTCACATGACTGGAACTTCCCACAGTCACGTGAAACCCGAACATATTCTTGTCACGCGATGTCTCGCGGCAGATATTCTTTGCATGCCTTCGCAGGCAGCGCGCACCCTTGCACGTGCGCCGAATGTCACATGACCGCATGGCACGGTACGTGACATTACCCCCCTTTTAAAGACAGCGCCCACGCTGTAAACAGCCGAAATGGGCGGTCATGGGAGCAACGACCGAAGTATTGTTGTCACGCCTCTGCAGGCGGCTTTGAACGTCATGCCTTGGCGTTGCCGTGAAATGCCAAGCTGAACAGTGCAGCTTTAAAAGCTGTCTTGCTTAACTCCAACCCTCTCCGTCGCATCCGATGTCTTCATGGCTGTCACGGGCCAATCGGCGCGTTATGGTCTGCCACCTTGACTGGCGTCGCCATACGCGGGACTTGCATTTGGGGTGAGTCTTCGTCGACGTGGCTGTTCTCAGGGTCAGCTCCCTCTGTCTGGCGTGCTTGTCTCGCTCCCAGTCAAGCGGCATCGCTCCTCGACGAGCGGCAATGTTGGCATGGCCATTGGTGAGATGTTGGTCTGTTAGAAAGAGGGGATGGGGACTCAGCGACTGATCCATATGCACACCCCTTTTAGGCGGGGAACCGTCCTATGCATGTTCCACATCCTGGACCCATCAAATCCATTCTTCTTCACCCAAGAGGTCTTCATCAAGGCGGTGTCGTAAGATGACCCGTCGTATTCTTATCACGCCTCGGCAGGCGGCGCAGGTATTATAATGCCTCCGCAGGCAACCGATGCTTCGGTGCGTGGCCGCTTTAGAAGTAGCGGCGACTTGCTTCTTCGTGGTTGTCCGTCGTCGATGGAGCTTTACATAATGTAACGTTTTGACCCAACGCTACCTTCAGTACTGCCTTGACCTGCGATACTGGAACACTTGACGTTGACGAGAGACAACGCTATCCCGCATGACACCTGAGATAGCCGAAATGAGAGAAGGACTGATCCAAGTTGAATGGAAACAGCCATAGATAGAGGTCCTCAAAGGGACAAGAGAGAAGCAGACATGAAGGAATGGACAGCAATACATTAGCAGGGAAACTCCAAGTAGACGTTAGGAGAATATGGGAATGTAAAGCTAAGGACTCTACCGTCCTCAGCTGCGACCTATATACTGCTCAGGAGCTGAGTTTCAACCCAAGCCCCCGGCCAAACCCTAATATACGAGAGATAAGCATAAGGCTTATCCTCCAATAAGAACCGTCCATCACTGATGCTCCACTACTCCACAACACATGGCGGATAGCCTTAAGGGCCATCAGTGATAAGAGTCATAATGACTCAGAGATATGCTAAATATAGTCCATCAGAAATATCCATCAGAACCCCCTATAGATAAGGGCCTGGAGTGGCCTCGGCTTCTGATAAGCCGGCATGGGTTCTCACCCGACCCGGTCACATGACTGGAACTTCCCACAGTCACGTGAAACCCGAACATATTCTTGTCACGCGATGTCTCGCGGCAGATATTCTTTGCATGCCTTCGCAGGCAGCGCGCACCCTTGCACGTGCGCCGAATGTCACATGACCGCATGGCACGGTACGTGACACTGCGGGTGCAAATGGCCCAAAGTGATAAGCTCCAGGAGGTCTATAGTCACCTCCCGCTTCTTGATGCCTTCTTACTGGTATTCCCCGTCCTGGTAATTGTTCTGCTGGTGGGTCGGGTTCATCAGGCCCCGCAGCGCGTCTGAAAGCCACGTCGTCTTCCGTAAGCATGTGTCCGATTACGGGGTCAATGTCCCCAATCTGTTGTTCAACTGGCACTTCTACCATAGTGGCCATTACTGTAGGTTCGTCCTGAATGGTGAGCAACTCAGCTTGTCGTACTAGGCTGCTCTCTTCACTTGCTGGCTCGCGTATTTCGATATTTTCAGGCTCCAGACTTGCCTCAGAGTTTGCTGGAGTTTGTGTATAGGTAGTTTGTTCATCTTCACTGGGAGCTCCATCAATACGCCCCCACTGTTCTGGAGGTGTTAATTGGTCTTCGTAGATGTCGCACTGGTATTCTCGAGATGCGAGCTCGAATAGCTCCCAGGTTTCTTCTGGATGATTTCTCCTAGCAGCGCACCAACAGATGTGTTTGAAATTGAACTCAACAGGGTAATAACGCGATGGGCGCGTTGGTATGTCCGCAAAGTATCCTTCTACTCCTCTAACAGTCCTCCAGGCAGTTCGTCCCTTGAGATATCGAACTGGTACGTTGCGTTCTCCCCTCTGATCGATAGAGTAGGGGGCAAAAGACGGAGCCCAAAGCTCTCTTGTAGTTCGTGCCACCACAGTGGGAGCTTAGTCTTAATGTTGCATTATCACTTAACGCTTGCCCGACTTAGGCAGAGATTGGAGAATGCGGCATGGAACGACTTGGCAAATACACAGAGCAATCCCACTAGTCCTCTTCCTAGGAACTAGGGCTGTACAAAGACAGGCTCAGCAGTCAGCCAATCGAAGGGCGACTCGAGTAGACAGACAGCTCTTTGAAGAGCGACAAGTAGAGGAGACAAGAGACAAGTACAATTGGAGAGTGATAGTCAAGAAGACTAAGCTGAAGGCTTCGTCTTCTAGAGTACTAGCTTATATACAAGTACGCGCTGGCTTTGAAGCGCAGCTAAAAGTATAGTACAAGTCATAAACACTAGTACCGCTATCCTAGTAATGAGTAAGTCCTAGTACAACGATCCTCGGAATCAGTAAGCCAAGTACACGAATGACACAACAAGATGATGATGCATAAGTCCATGACCAATTACCGCTTACTGTGGTGGTCATGCCCAGACAGTAAGTGTCTGGGTTCGCTTGTAACATGCTGGGACAGCTTCTCACCAGCAGACCTTATGAGCAAGAACACAGCTCTGTGTGGAAGGTTTTACGACTTTCTGCAGATATCCAGAGCTGCCTTCAAACCAAATGAGGATCATACCCACCCACCTGGTCCTACCTCCCATCCCCCTGACCCCATCATCAGTAACAGAGGTCAGCCTGAGAATGCAAGAACCATGGAGGTTGTAAATACTTCCTGGGACAGCTTCTCACCAGAACATCCTATGGACAAGAATGAGGCCCTCTTTTATGACTTCTTCCAACAGTCTAAAAACCTCATCACCTATCCACCTGACCCCATTTAAATGACCTAAAGACCACTTGAAGGCATCCCATAATTAGCTGGGTAAGTGCTTTGGGTAAATTTATTTAAAAAAGTTCCCTATTGTTGTGTCCCTTTTTTCTTTCGTGGTCATATACCTAAAAATATTCTGCCATTGACTCTACTTTGCTTCCACTGGGTGGGTGCCCATCTTATTTACCAACTTCCTTCTGGGATATGTCTACCACTATTCTACATTATGGACTTCTTGTCTTGTGACCAGCTTTGTATTATGTACTGCTCCGGAATATAAATTCATAAATAAAAATAAAAATAAAAATAAAAAAAGCATTGTGGTGGTTCTTGGTGTTTGTCTTCTGTGTTGACATTTTGACTCTTGCAGCTGTCATCGTGATTTGCTGTCACAGTCATTGGGGTCGTTGTCCAAATCAGTTCATCTTGGCCATGCAGTGTCACAGTTGTCACAGTTGTGGAAAGCGTTGTGGTCATTTGAAAGCATTGTGGTCATTCAGGTTTGTTGTCCATGTCCAAGTTCAAATCGTTATGCATCATGTGTCACAGTTCACAGTTGCAGTCGTCATGATGGACCATGCTGAGTGTGTGGCTGGTGGCTGCCACAAAAAAGAGAAAAGTGGGGAATCGAACCTGCAGGATAAAAAGTTCACATGATGACAACTTACCCAATACACCAAAGTGGCTTCAATGGATTGTTTCAATGATTCTATGTAGGTATCACATGTTGGCAGCATAACTTAATCAAAATTAACTCACTATGCCATCACACTCTGGATGGCAATGCATTGACCACTGGGCCCTACTTTTACATACAGCTCACTTAGATAGCCTTGTAGATAATTATAGAAAAGCACAAATATATTTGTTTATTGACTTCTACTGTCATGGTTGACATCATATGGACCATTGATCAGCAGGATGATGAGTTCTCGGAGATTCAGAATGCTTACACATCAGTTATGAACTTATGACTACAATAGTAAGCACATATTAGTCATGGACACTTATGCATCGCCAGCATTGGGAATGCTGAGGTTTCATCTATTATTATTTCTGATAGTGACTCATTCCTAGTATCAGTGTATTAGGGTTTATCATTCAAGCTGCACTTTAAAGCCAGCATGTATCTGTATATGTTACGCTCAGACCCTGCTCAAGCTGCCAAGACACAGAAACAGCGCAAATGTCTACATGAACATTGGAAGAGTTGCCATGATTACCCAGAGGCGCATACCTGGGAGTCACGTGCAGAAGAAGACATCGAAGAAGAAGAGGCCATACGCGCACTCGTAGCGGCAGAAGACGACAGCTACCTCGCTTATGATGAGGCGTGCAGAGTCCGCCAGCTCGTGAGTAACCTGATAACTCGCGGTAGAATCCCAGATGCTGGCAGGAAGGTCATTATAGGACGGATAAGGGTCACGTGACACGGTCATGTGATACCCCCAGGTCACGGGATCTGACCTAAGCAATAAGTCAGGGGGGCGCGAAGGATGGAATTGTCCCAGGCCACAGTATGTATCTGGCCTAACTAATAACTCAGGGGACATTGGAAGAAGCCATGGAATTGGCGGAAGACAGTTGTGTCCTAAAGACGACCAACGACGACAAATAGCGATTGTGTGGTGTAAGACCAGCGACCTGAGGCTGCCGATATCAGCGGGCCGTGGCTGCCGTTGGGACGCACTCCAGCGGGCCGGGTTTGATCCCCTTTCGGGAAAGTGTTATTGATGGATTAGTTCAAGGAGCGCCTGTGTTAGCGCCGAGGCCATTGCTTACTGTTGCATGGCGGATTTAGGTTGTGGATGACATTTCCCACTTATGCTTACTATTTACTTATTGATCTCGCTTACTGATGCGATGAGGTGGGCTGACTGATGCCCCATGGTTGCTTACTCACTGGTTGGAGGTGCTTGGTCACTCATTGGTGGGGACGCTTACTGATGGCTTATTGATGCCTTACGAATTGCTTACAAGTTGCTTATTGATCTGTGAGTCATTATGCCTTTCTTACTACTCCTACTAGGGTGTCGCCTTTTGTGGCTTGACGGACATTTACTATAAATACTATACAAGTTGCGCTATGGTTCGCTAGCTTAGTTGTCTTGATATCCACCTGTACTTCTCTCAGGAAGATCAGACAGTCTTATAGCAGAGTCATTGTTCTTTGTGACTATCTTGTTGCCAACTTAAGTGTTGAGCGTTGCCACCTTGTAACGAACCTCAAGCTAGGCGGTATTAGGGGACCTTATTGGTTATTCGCCCTTATCAAGTCGTTCCTGAGTTCAGAAGCCATGCGCTTTGCTCAGAGTTGAAGCAAGGAAGACCCATCGGATCCAAGTCGGATCAACGTCAAGTGGAAACGTTACAGTATATAAACCATAGTAGCAAGACCATAGCTCTCCAGCTTGGTCTTCTTGAACCATCACCATTCTTGTCTCTCAAAGCATAAGCTTCTCTGATGCTTATAGTGTGACTTCATGTCGTCTTTCTATCCTTTGACTTCCAGTCTATTGACTGAAGATTAGTCTTTGGACTACCCTATTGTCTAACCAAGCAGACATAGTGGCAGAGCAGCTCGTTACATTGCCAGATCATTCACTTATCTCATCACACACTAAATCAGTGTCCAAGTCAGACTAGGGTTAGGTGATAATGCTACATCTACCATGAAAGTGTTAATGATGCCTTTTGCTGTGCACAGTGGGGTAAACAGGCAAATTCACCTCGATTACATAATCCATTGTAAGTGTACAAGTACAGGGTGAGGTGAATCAAGAGGTGGATGAGAAGAAAAATTAAGACCTACTACCCTTACTGTACCCTTACCCCCCCAGAAGGGTTTATTGCTACCCTCCTCAGGGGTAGGGGTACACCAAGGGTAACAACTTCTGTACCCTTACCCCTACCTTCCAATACCTTTCACCAATACCCCCAGGGTTTACCATACCCCTGGTAATCACTAGGGAAACATACTATGTCAGTGCTCTTCTGCATTCTCATGGTGGTAGGGGCACAAATGAGGCACAATGGGGCTGCAATGAGGTGCAAATGGGAGAAAGGTGATGGGGAATAAATGAACACATCACACACTATTTGCCCTTATTTGTCATGTATTTACAATGTGCAAATAGAAAAAAGAAAAAGAAAGTTCAAAATTGGAGACCGAATTCAAGACCAAGTTCAGATCACGTGATATCACTGGCACGTGACGTGTTAGGGACGGGGAGAGCTGGGCCAGTCAGTTGTGACACTTTCCAACAAAGTTTGAACAGCACAAGAGGCCAGGAACGCGAACAGTCCGGGATAAGCACTGCGTATTCAATATATTGTATATGGTATGATATGATTCACGATAATCTGACAAAGCGCGGTAAATTTACCATCCATGTGGTAGATGCTTCGTTTCACTGTTTTCCTGATGCAAACCCTGCTCCAGAGATAGGCTAGCCTGGGTCGAAGGGCAGTGTCACGCCGCAACGCATGACATGGGTTCGGGTGTGCGAATGCGCAATTGTACTTAATGTTGCTGTCAACCCCAGAGTCAGCTTGTTATCAAGCTCGATTAACCAGTATCTGCAGCAATCGCTCGAAATCGGGCGTCCCGAGGCCTGTTATCTACGCATCTCAGAATCAGACGAAGTCAAGAGACAATAAGCAAACTCTAGTGGGACTGACAGGATCCCATCCAACGATGGCGGGGAATCCCGGGGTGCCGCAGCCCAGGTTTGACCCACGCGTGATGTCGTTGAGACCCGCAAGGCCGCCACCGTACAGCCAAGGGTTGAGGAAACCAAGCGGGGGATTTCCAGTCGAAATGCGGTAGTCGTTAAGTAGCGAGATTATGCCTGCAACGATCTATACATTGGCGATCAGCTGAGTAATCGAAATGGACGACCGAGACCCAGAGGGATAGACACGGACCGGACTCGAGCCGCTTGTGCCAGAATCCGGTACCTCGAAACCATTATGGAAGATCCGGAATCCTGTGGCCTGCGCGGCGACATCTGGGATTCCACGGCCCGAAGCACTGCACAATTTGTGAAGTAAGAATAGGGCGGATCAGGCCACAAAAGCTAGTGGACGCACTTGTAGAGACCTTGATACTGGGTGCCAAGGTCCTGGAAGAAAGTGGCCACGGCCTGCTGCTGGTAAATCGGGCGTTCAAAGTAATCCGAGAAGCCGCCGCCTGAGAAGTCCCAGCCCCATTCTGGCAGGTAGCGAGTCGTTCCGCCGACGGCAGTGACCCATGGGCCTGCGAAACCATGAAGGTGAAGTGAGCGAACTATACCTGCTAGTCGCAAAGTGGGGGAAAACGCTACACGTACAGGTTGCAGGGAATGTGGGGGTGAATCGGACGGAGCCGTCTCTAGTGAGACACCTTCCTTCACCCACGCCGTCATTGCCCGTCGGGAAGAGGATGCTAACGCCACGCGCGCCCAGCTGCGCGTACAGGTAGCACAAGTATTCTGCACGACCCCTCGGAAATAATACCTCGTTGTTGTAGTACGACGTGCTGATTGTCGGGGGGAGGATCAGCAGGCCGAGGACGCTGTGGATCCAGGAGAGGTACCAGTCTCCCGTGCCGGACGGCCCAGCGCCGGTGCTATAGAAGACGAGCGGAATCGGATACGCCATTCCCTGAGCATACTGGACGTCGAGGTTTGCCTCGCCGTTGGGGTGGCTCGGGTCGTACCCCCCATAGTTGAGCTGCACGACGGTATAAGTCCCGTCGACCCCGTCAGAGCGATATTTCTCCATGAAGGCCCGTAGGTCCGTTGGGCTTGGGTAATCCCATCGATATCCCACTATCGCGAGCGTATTCCGATACGATGCAGCGGGGGTGTAGCTCCACGTGTTGTAAAGCCGGCTCAGAAATGACGGCGAGGTGACACCAATATCACGGCTCGAGTGTGCTGTCACTGGCTCCCCTGATACTCCCTCTGCGTGCTTCGCTTCTGCCACGTGGGAGCGATTTCGCAGTGTCTCCCCTCGCATGGGCAGGGGGTCAAAATGCGTCGTCGGCTCAACTGTCCACACGTGGTTATGTAGAACCGCGGGAAGCGCGTACCCGATCGTGCGGACGGTGGTCATATTTGTTTTGACGTGCTTGTAAAGTTGATATGATGCACCAAGAAGTTTGTTGGCTTGGATTATAGACACGTTAGTGAGCGTCAGGGTATTACCATGTGTCATGGAGAAGGTCGAAAATGGTACACCGTGATGAATAAGCCAAGAGCGGACGAGCTCGAGGGTATGCTGGTGAGGAGCAGCAAGCTCAGCGACCTGCTCCCTAGTCAGGTGAGCACCATATCTGCACTTGAGCAACGGCACCGGTAAGTACTACATGGGGAATAAAGGGGTGGTGGGGACGTGCTTTTGATTGCTCGGGTCGCTGACTTCATAAAGTGCATCGATCAAGGCGCTCTCCCGGTCGGGCCTGAGTGCAATGTGGAGGTCGATGGTGGTGCCAGTGGTTGGGTGGCCCAGATCCATCCAATTTTCTGGAACTTTGTTCCAAGAGTGCACCGTGTGCATGTCGTCCCAACGTGGTGAGATGGGCTCTGCATAACAGCCTAGAAGAATGTGAGCAACGAACGAGAGCCCCGAGATCGGATAGCGCATTGTTACAACAATGCGTTTGTGAAGCTAACTTGAAGACGGAAGCTCAGAAAGCGATAAGTAAGTTGTTGGCGCTTCAAGTTGGCATAGGAGAGCTTTAAAGCGCGTCACCACGTGGGAACTGTGACTAGAATTAAGAGCAGTGTCGCAGCGAGCATTTAATTATACCATGACGACACGAGTCGGGACGCATGGTCGGACGACCCTAGAAAGTTCGAACTGTAATCACAATATATTTAAAAATATGTTACCAAGGTCTTATAAAGGATATAGTAACCAAGTCGAAATCATTATACGACGCCAGTTAACTTACCGTAGGTTATTCCGCGGGACGAATCTTGCGCGGTAACTCGAAGGAAGACCGTGACCTGATCATGATCTTGCCAGTGCTTCTGACAACTGAAGTGCACCATCATAAAGCCTCTGCCCATCACACTCTGGTGCTCGGGTCTCTTTGGACTACTAGCCTTCTGAATTGCGACCTCGTGGCGTCTTGTGATACTGCTGGCTCTCTGACGGGCCGCGTGCGCTGTCCTTCCTCACCTCAGCGACCCTTGCCGACTTCGCGACCCCCCAAATTCCTGAATGAAAGACGTATCAAGCACACCTAGCATACCGTTCCGGCCAACTGGGAGAGCCTGGGCCATCCGCCCGCTGGTACCACCGACCTCTACATTGCAGTCTAGCCCCTCCAAGAGGCCGCCTTGATCGACGCACTCTATGCGGTGAGCAACCCTAGCCATAAAAGGCACGTTCTCTTCACCAATCCTCCGTTGGACTCTTTATTCGCATCAGCTACTCCGTTCTAGATACGGCGCCTACCTGTCAAACGGAACGGGTCGCTAAGCCTCTCTGGCTATACCCGGATACCCTCGAGCTCGTTAGTTCCTGGCTGGGACACTACAGCGTACAATCCTCCTCCATCTCAATTACACATGGCGAAGCCTGGTTGACGGTCACCGGTGCACTCATATCTCAGGCGAACAAGCTCCTCGGCGCATCATACCAACTTATCAGCCATAACGAACGACATGATCATCCGAACGGTCGGCTACGCGATCCCCGCGGTGCTCCACACATACATCTGAGCCGTCATCTTAACGATGTACTTCGCCTCCACACGCGTGCAGCGGCATTCTGGTAGATACCATGCAGGCGTTCCTTCGGAGGAGCACCAGCTCAGGCATGGGGGGGGGGCGTCGTGGGATCAAGAAGTGGTGCTCTCCAGTCGCTACTCGGTCGCTAACGTCGACCCCACATCCTTCACTGGCTATGAAAAAAAGCTGCTTATGTCCCCGCCGCAGCTGGCAAGAACATGCACGGCGTTATGGGACCCGCGAAAGAATACCCAAACCAGACCGGTCTGGTCGTGCTATGACCGACTTTTACTTTCACCGTCGATCCAGATAAGTGTGGCTGGGTGCGACCCGAGCAAACCAGGCAGCGAAACGAGCACTGGCGTTCGGTACGCCTCGGCCACGGCATACCCAACCCCATTTATCTTCTATGGCACCAGAGGAGATGGGAAGTGGTCGGACAACGGCGAGCCCTGGAGACGTGTACCTCGAATTGTTCAAGTATGTACTCGACCTGCCGAAGATCCCGCAGTCCATCAGCGTATCTACGGTGGCTTAGAAAAGGATATCCCTCAGGAATACGCGACAGCCTTGTGCAACATGTTTGCACAGCTCGATGCTCGTGGGGTCAGCGTCTTTTTTTTTTTTTTTGGAATCCATTTTTGTGCGCCCCGAGGTATGTACCCCATGTAGCACGTCACTTCTAATACAAACATCTGAATCAACAATTTGCGGTCCTCGTTCCCTGCTCCGATATCCTCAGTCAGCGTCCTCTACCTATCGGGCGATGATGGTAAGGCAATTACAAGGACGGCTCAGGAAATGTTCGATTCATTCCCGAATTCCCCGCAACCTATGCGTGCGGCGTATACCACACATGCTACACAAGCGCGGTTACAAGTCACTCACCAGATCGCCACGGTTTCCCAGGTCTCAATGTCACTAGCATCGGCGGCACTACGAGTCACGATCCCCCAAGATTGCAACCCTTCTACGGAGGCGGCTTCTCCTTCTACTTCTCACGCCCCATATACCGGGACAGCGCGGTGTCCCAATTCCCCAGCGTCTCGCTGGAAAGCATGCCAGCCTCTACAAGTACGCCCGCTGAAGTGACGTCACCCAATATTTCTTACTTTGTACTTTGCCTAATCCTCCGGGTCGTGGCATCCCCAATATCTCCAAGCGAGCAGTTAATTTCTTAATCAATGTTAAGCTTCTCGTGAAGAGCATGAGCCATTCGACGCCGTGTATCTTTCCTTGCACCTCCCTCCTCTCCTTCGCAAGTTCGCATCCATCCATGAAAACCGAGCTGACTACAGATATCCATACCGTTTCTGGCGTAATATCGCTGCTCAATGAATACTGCATTTCGCACCGGAAGCCTTTGCTTAGTTTCTCAACCGCTGGCGGTACAACTGCGGTACACAGTAGCTGGTCTATCGGTCCCGGGCCGGTATCTCCACCGACCCCCATGGTCCAACAAATATCAAAATTTTCCTCAGGTCCATGAGGAGGGTAGATAACTAACTGCTCCTTTCCGGGATGCATACAAAAAAATTGGAATGATACGCAGAGAAGATTAGCAAGGCCCCTGCATAAGGATGACACATTTTTTCAAAGTGGTAGACCTACGGGTCTTAATATTTATTTTTCTTCTTACTTCGTCTCCCCCTCACTTTCAGACATGTTACTGTCAACCCTAGAGCCAACTTGTAAGTTGTTACCAAGCTTGATTAACCAGTATCCGCAGCAATCGCTCGAAATCGGGCGTCCCGAGGCCTGTTACCTACACATCTCAGAGTCAGACGAAGTCGAAAGACAATAAGCGAACTCTGACGGGACTCACAGGATCCCATCCAACGATGGCGGCGAATCCTCCGTTGCCGCAGCCCGTGTTTGACCCACGCGTGATGTCGTTGAAGCCCGTGAGGCCGCCATCGTACAGCCAGGGATTGAGGAAACCAAGTGGGGGTCTGCCGTTCGAAATGCGGTAGTCATTAAGCAGCGAGATTATGCCTGCAAAGATCTGTACACTGGCGATCAACTGGGTCACTCGAACGTAGACGAAGCAGAGCGGTACTGACCGGCGTCGCGCCGCTTGTGCCAGCATCCGGTCCCTCTATACCATTTAGGAAGACCCGGAATCCTGTAGACTGCGCGGCGACATCAGGAATCCCACGGCCCGAAACACTGCACAATTTGTAAAGTAAAAATAAGGCGAATCAGCCACAAAAGCGAGTAGACGCACTTGTAGAGACCTTTATAACGGGTGCCAAGCGCCTCGAGGAAAGTAGCCGCCGCCTTCTGCTGGTATATCGGGCGCTCAAAGTAGTCAGAGAATCCGCCGCCTGAGAAAGGTGCCGCCCACTCTGGTAGGGAGCTAGTCGTTCCGCCGACGGCAGTGACCCATGGGCCTGCGAAACCATGGAGGTGAAGTGATCAAACTACGATACCTGCTAGTCGCAAAGTGGAGGGAAATGCTACACGTACAGGTCCCAGGGAACGTGGGGATGAACCGGACGGAGCCATCAATAGTGAGACACTTTCCTTCACCCACGCCGTTATTGCCAGTCGCGAAGAGGAGACTGACGCCACGCGCGCCGAGTTGCGCGTACAGGTAGCACAAGTATTTGGCACGGCCCCTCGGAAATAATACCTCGTTGCTGTTGTACGACGTGCTGATCGTCGGGGGGAGGATCAGCAGGCCGAGGACGCTGTGGATCCAGTTGAGGTACCAGTCGTCCGCCTCGAACAGCTTGGCGCCAGTGCTATAGAAGACGAGCGGGATCGGATACGCCATTCCCTGAGCATACTGGACGTCGAGGTTTGCTTCGCCGTCGGGATAGCTCGGGTCGTACCTCCCATAGTTGACCTGGACGACGGTATAGGTCGCGTCGACCCCGTCGGAGCGATATTCCTTCATGAAGGCCCGTAGGTCCGTTGGGCTCGGGTACTGCCATCGATATCCCACTATCGCGAGCGTATTCCGATACGATGCAGCTGGGGTGTACCTCAACGTGTTGTAGAGCTGGCGCAGGAACGACGGCGAGGTGACACCGACATCGCCACGGCCCGAAAGTGCTGTCACTGGCTCCCCTGATACCACCTCTGCCTGCTTCGCTTCTGCCACGTGGGAGCGATTCCGAAGGGTCTCCCCTCGCATGCCAGCGGGCAGAGATTCAAAATGCGTCGTCGGCTCTACAGTCCATACGTGGTTGTGTAGAACCGCAGGAAGCGCATAGCCGATCGTGCGGACAATGGTTTCATATGTCTTGACGTGCTTGTAAAGCTGGTATGATGCACCAAGAAGCTTGTTGGCTTTGGTTATTGACACGTTAGTGAGCGTCAGGGTGTTGCCATGTGTCGTGGAGAAGGACGAAAAAGGTACACTGTGGTGAATAAGCCAAGCGTGAACGAGCTCGAGGGTATGTGGGTGAGGAGCAGCAAGCTCAGCGACCTGCTCCCTGGTCAGGTGAGCACCGTATCTGCACTTGAGCGGTGGCACCGGTGAGTGCATGGGGAGTACAGGGGTGGTGGGAGAGGACGTGCCTTGAATGACTGGGATCGCTCACTTCATACAGTGCATCGATCAAGGCGCTCTCCCGGTGGGGCCTGAGTGCAATGTAGAGGTTGATGGTGGTCCCAGTAGTCGGGTGGCCCACATTCATCCAATTTTCCGGGACATGGTTCCAAGCATGCACCGTGTGTATATCGTCCCAACGTGGTGAGATGGGCTTTGCATAGCAGACAAGAAGAACGGTAGCAATGAACGAGAGCACAGAGATCAGATTGCAGCGCATTCAAGTTACAACACAATGCGTTTGTGAAGGTAAGGAGGCGGAAGTTCAGAAAGCGACTCGGATAAGTAAGTTATTGGTGGGAACTAAACTGTTACTTGTAAGTTAGTAGAAGCAGTGTAGCGGCGAAATTTGATTGTACCATGATGACGCGGGCTAGACTGTAATCGGACTCGGATATGACGACCGTCGAACCATTTTTACAGCAACACAGTACTTTATATATTTATAGTACCAACTTGAAGGTTTTCCGACTGAAGCATTGTAATCCACTCCGAGTCACAGCGTGGGCCGTCACTTGGACTCGGATGACGCGACAAAAAGGCCTATTATAGAAATCTTTTCCAAGAAATCAACAATACCGGTTGAAGGTTCTCCGCGGAAGAATCTGACTATGCCAAAAATCTTGCGTCAAACAGCTCACATCCTAGCGACCGGACCATGATCGATTGGACGTAGGTTCTTAGATAAGTTGGTAAGGTTCGGACGCCCCAGCCCTATCTATCCTTTTAGCACTGGCGCTTATCGGTTTCCCCGGATGGCGTTGGCCGCCAGGCTTCCGAGTCCGTGCAACAGTACCCTATTGGCCGCGGCTTCAGATGCTGACGCAGGCTGGCCCGGGCATAAATCCTCTCATCTCAGCCAGGTAATCCGCGGTCTAATGCTTAGCACTCACTGATTCTTCGGTCCTCTGAACCTCTCAATCTCGTTGAATCGCAATTTCCACTGTCGTGGCTGAGCGCTGCTCTCCTGTATTCATGCGGTACCACTGGCTCTCTGTCCTCTCCTTCCTCATTGCAGCACCCCTTGCCGACTTTGCGACCCCCCGAAATCCTTGGCAAGTCACGCGTGTGAAGCATACCTGGCATGATGTTCCAGCCGACTGGGAGAGTCTGGGCCACCCACCTGCCGGCACAACCATCGACCTTTACATTGCATTCAGGCCTGACCGCGAGAACGCTTTAATTGACGAGCTGTATGAGATTAGCGACCCGAGACATCAAAGGCACGTCCACTCCCCAATCACCCATCTCAGGCGTTCATTTACGTGTACCTCCGCACCCTTCCAGATATGGGGCACACCTATCAAAAGACCAGGTCGCTGAGCTTGTCGGGCCGCACCCAGAGACCCTCGATCTTGTCAGTTCCTGGCTCTTACACCATGGGGTGCATCCTCCTCCATCTCGATGACACACGGTGGTGCCTGGTTGAAGGTCACCGACGTACTCGTATCCCAGGCCGACCGACTCCTCAGCGCATCATACCAGCTTTACCGGCATACCGAGACGAACGACACAATAATCCGCACAGTTGGCTATGCGCTCCCCGCGGTCTGCATACACAAATTCAAGCGGTTGCGCCAACGACGTACTTCGCCTCGTCACGCATGCTGCAGAATACGCCACGCAAGTACTCTGTACCAGCAGAGGCGGCGTCGGGGAAGCTCGCGAAGTTGCTGTTGAGCCGCGATGATGAAGGCCTCTCGCCGTCCTTCCTACGCTGGCTGTACGACACGAGTTCATATATTCCCACCGCAACTAACCAGAACAAGCTCGGGATTGTCGGCTTCGCGAATCAATGGCCTAACCGGGATGATCTGAGGATGTTCATGAATATCTATCGCGCCGACGCGATATATGCGACGTTCGACGTTGTACGGGTGAACGATGGTGGGTACGACCCGCGTAACCCCGGAATACAGGCAAGCGTCGACGTCCAGTACGCCTCGGCCATGGCGTACCCGACCCCCCTCAGATACTACAGCGTCGGTGGCCTTTCGGAGTGGTCGCCGATAAACGGAGAGCCAGGGTCTGGAGACATGTTCCTCGAGTGGTTCAGATACATACTTGACCAGGACGAGATCCCGCAGACCATCAGCATCTCATACGGTGTCCTCGAACGAGATCTCCCAACAGGATATGCGATGGCTTTGTGCGACCTGTTTTTGCAGCTCGGTGCGCGTGGCATCAGCGTCCTCGTCGCGTCAGGCGACAAAGGCGTTGGCTGTCCGGTCGACTCGGCGGGAGATGGCAGATTCATGCCCGAATTCCCTGCATCCTGTACGCGTCGCGTTTTATCCCCCCCCCCCCCCATTAGACAAGCGTAAATACAAGTCACTCACCAGTCCACTGTGATTTCCCAGGTCCCTTTGTCACTAGCGTCGGCGGTACGAGCTATGATGTCCTTCGAGGCGAGATCGCCGCGCCCTTCTCTGGAGGTGGCTTCTCAAACTACTTTGCAAGCCCACCCTACCAGAGTCGGAGCACAGCTGTCCGTGCATACCTCGAGGAACTCGGGGAAGAGTATGCCGGCCTCTACAAGTGCGACCGTTGTGATAATCCCACCCGACCTTTTCTTAATTTGTAATTTTTGCAGCCCTGCGGGTCGTGCCTACCCTGACATCGCCGCTCAAGCATACAGATTCAATGTCATCGTCGACAACCGCGACGAATTTATGTTGATTGGGACAGGTTGCTCGACACCCGTATGTCTTTCCCTAATCCTCCCTTCTCGCCGTGTCGTCCACCTTCAAGCACCAAGCTGACCCCTAATATCCAGACAGTGGCCGGGATAATCTCGCTGCTCAATGACTACCGTATCACGATGGGAAGGCCCCCGCTTGGATTTCTCAATATCTGGCTATACGGACCTTGGAGCAAGGGCTTCAATGACATCACATTTGGCTCTAACCCGGGCTGCAACACTAATGGATTCCCTGCCAAAGCTGGATGGGATCCCGTTAGTCCCGCCAGACTTTTATCTTCTCATTTTCAACGTTGGTTGATTTTGTGCAATAGGTCACGGGTTTTGGGTCGCCAAACTTCAAAGATCTGCAAGACACCATGCCATTCGTGTAGCAGGCGGCACGTATCATGGAACCAGCCCAACGTCCTCGGACTCGCTGGACAACGGAGACACGCGAATCCCACTCCTACGAATATAGTACAAGCCCCGAACCCAGACGCTGAGGAAATGGGTTTGCATCAATTCCCTCGCCAGGCGCCCGCCCACCTCGTGACAAATAGCCATTTCAACCCCTCAAGCTTCCCTGTAGCGCTATGGAAATTCAAATAGATGGATGTAAATACGGACGCCGTATTAGGCAATCATTATCCTTGCACATCGTTGTGCCAAGCCACTCCAAGAGCGAAGACATAGCAGTAGCTTTGAAAGGAGGGCCAAAGTATTTGCATGCGCCGCGGCGCCTAGAGGGGTCTGGAGCATGGAGCGGAAAGCATGAGGGATAGAATGGCGTACAACCCAGAAGCGTGACGGGCTGTCACCGAGGAGATACTATGTCTCGGAGTGGAGGGCAATCCATATCGAGACATGTTCGTGCGGGAGAAAGGTGGGCATCAGGACTTCGTACGTGTTAGATGAGGCAACGGCAACGGCACTGGGTGAATTGGGAGGAGCACAAAACCAAGCAGCGACAAACCGTGTCCACGGACAAGTACGGAATCAGGACGATCCGATAGTTGACTCAAGATTTGACTTTAAGGATGCCATAAGCTCGAAGGAGCTGGACGAATCGAGTTGAGGCGATAGTCTGCCTCAAACGGCTCACATCACTGCCTAGCGACTGGAAAAAAGACAATCGGGAGCCGGAGCATTCGTACTTTTAGATTATAGGACGGACCGTATGCTCCACACGGACTCAGGCTCGTCGTCTTTCAACGACTTCTCCGAGTCACCGGGCCTTGTACTACCACCTCAACAAATTAACACCGCACACCCAAAAAAATACGCCCGCTGGCACCTAAAGTACTACTATTTCCGCATCTACCAACGTTCTTTAAAACAAAACGGTGTTGTGGTGCGCACGCCGTAATGAACATGGCGTACAGTCCTCGGTCCAATCAGTGTGCCACGCGCGGCGGCAAAAACAGAGTACTGGCATTACCGTCCGACCAATTGCTTCACGATCGTCGACTACTCTCACGGTGGGCTCCGCGGCGCAGGCACGCATCGCTTGATATTGCCTGAGGTGGCAGCCTGCCTGTGGCCCTGATCATACAAACACTCTTTTCGTAAGTGACTCGCTGGCATGGCGCACATCTTTCCCATTCAACATTCAAGGACGACGTCGATATTTAACTTGCCAAAAATCGTCCACGGGATCGACGCTCACTGGCAGACCCCAGGCTCTGAGCCGGCCTCGGCGCGTCAGGCTATAAGTTATAACGGTCTGCCACCGGCACCCGCGGCTTTCAAGTTCTATTTTCTTACATGACTTCTTTCTATTCAGCTTTGCGCGCGCTCGGCCGCCATCTGCGTATTGTATATACACCCCTTCCTGGTTTGAGGTGAGGCGTTGCTGTCAAAGCCACAGAACCTTCTTCATTCATTTGGCCGAGGCCTCCGACCCTCTAACCCCCTCCAATGTCGCGACACGAAGCATCATCAATTCATTCGAAAATATATTGATCAAAACGAGTGCCTCAATCTCATTTTATTATTTGATGATATCGTTCAATTCATAGCTTCTTCAGAAGACTCGGTTAGACTGACCTCCCTCTCACCAATGAAATCGAGACACGTAGATACAGCATGTCAGCCCCATATACTACCCCAATTGATCCCGGCACTGACCTCGCGGCGGGCGGAGTCCCCACAGGGGCCTTCCAAACAAGAAACCACTCGTTGGAGGAGATACTCTTTGCCCAGTCTGACAACCATGAGTTGGTTCATTCAGAAGCAACGGTCGGTAGTAAGCGAACCGTGCACCCATACGCCCAGAGCATGTTATTTCGCGCTCGGACGTACGGATTGTGGGCAGAAGTCAACAGAGGTCTGAGGTGCGATACGGGGGAGTGCATTCTGCGAGCGCCAAAGGAGAGGCTCAAGTGTATACAAACACAAAATAAGAGATAGAAAGGAGAAGAGACCAAGGACGAGAGAGACAACAGGCGGACAAGGAAAAGATGATGGATCAGAGCAGAGCGCAGCGGAATAAATAAGACAAAAAATGAGGAACAGGAAAGACAAGAACGGGAAAAAAAACCAGGAGAAAAATGTAACACAAGGAGCTTATAATAATGAATAGAAAGTCTGTTGCACAAAATGCAGTGAAGCCAGGAACGGAGTGATTTGCGTAGCATCATCGCTCGCCTGAGCCTGCGCTGCCACTGCTGCTACCACGTGCCCTACCGTTACCCATTGCGTGCTCTGAACCAGACCCAGAGCGCGGTGAGGTACGCGAAGCATACGGTGGCTCAGGATATGCGTTCATGATGCTTGCAAATTTGCTGGCACCGGGGGAGGGGCGACTGGGGATTGGTGTGGCGGGGGCGAATGTGAATGCGATTGTGTGGGTGTCGAGTGTGCGTACGGGTTTGGAGGCGGTACGTCACGGGTGGTACAGCGCGCGGTGAGTACGCAGGATCTTGTGGCGCATATCCATGACTATGGGGAGATATCGGTGGGAGATCGTCCAATGGGGCCCCCCATTGCTGTTGCGTGAGTCACGCCGCGCATGAGAATAGGGACGTTCTGACGGTGGAATCCCCCGCACATCAGAGATCGGGGGTTCTCCATCAGCAGTGAGATCCATCGAAGTCGAATCACGTGAGCCACGTCGTTCCCCAATGCTATTTGGGCTGTCGTATTCGTCTGGAAGGGCTGGTACAACCGTGGCGTGGCGACCACCCAGTGGCCTTGCCGAACTGCATAGTCAATCAACCCGCGACACGTGAGCATGCAAAAAAAAAATTGCGCTTACCCGCCTTCTACGAAGTTTTGCCAGACGTAGTCTTTCAGTCTATCAGCACCTGGGAGTTCCTGGATGAGATGCTTGATAGTGTTTTGCCCCAGGCCGAAGAAGTCTGGCCCAGATACAGAATTGCTGTGCTGCCTGTTTCGAACGTGATTCGCCGCGCGCACGACGACTGACCAGGCACCAGTGGCTGTGCCAGCGATGATGGGTTTATCTGCCATGTCATTTGCAATGATCTGGAATTTGGGACCATCACCACCATCAAGGATGGTGCAATTATAGACCGTCTCCGCATTGGGGTCACGCGCCGAGAGGTAGCGCCTAAGAAGAGTCGTGAGTCTAATCGCCATATGGCCACGTCAAAGCTTATCACCTATTAACTGAATAGCCCACGGGAATATGTAGCGCTCCGTGTGAAAATGCTCCCGCATACATACCTCGCCGAGGCAATTGACGGTCATGATACCGACATTGAGTGGTAGAACAGGCCGACCAGTCTTATCTCGAGGAACCATAGGAATAGAATAACTCTTCGACGTGACCGTGTGGGCCTTGAGACGTTTGGGTTTCGTGTGACGTTGAACTGTCGTCGGCGGAATAGAGGCGGCTGAGGGACCCAGGGAAGTGGGAGAGCCTGGACCGGTGTGGTTAGGGGTGTCTAGAGCACCGTTACCATTGCGTAAGGGAGTGGAAGAATCCCCTTCGGCTGCCGCATACGGCTCGCATCAGAGCCTAATGGAGACATGGGGGATCCAGGAGAAAGATGATGTGCTGTTGGAGGAACGCCGGCGTTGTTGATGAACTGAGGAATACGGTGCATAGCCTGACCTGCGGGACGCGGTAGGGGAGGAGCTGGTTCAGGAGGAGCTGCTGTAGGAGGCTTGATTCTGATGCGCTTGCCCGACGGCGCGACCAGTGTCTGAGGAGAAATGCCAGGAGCCGTTGTTGGGCCGCCGGTGTTGTTCGTTGAAGGGGAAAAAGAGGCCGGAACGCCGGTGTCCTTGGCTTTGCTGTTGGGAGCAGCAGTGGCAGCCTTGCCTCTCCTAGGTGTCTTGCGGGCGTCGCGGGCCTCCTCTTCCTCTCGTTCTTTCATTTCTTCGAGCTGTCGTTTTCGGGCTTGAGGCCCGATGTGACGAGAAGTATATAAGGGATCCACAGAGGGATCTTCGTTCCTGATTTCATCGAAAGCCTCTTGTAAATTAGCTTGGAAGGCAGTCTGGGCATGAGCGGATTGGAGGGCACGAGGAAATGCAGTAGGTGGTTGAGTGGGGAGCGGAGTGTCTGGACTGTGTGGGGAAGGAGTAGAAGGTTGACGTGCTACACTCGCTTCCAGTTCGAGTATCCTGTCAAGGAGCATGCTAAAAAGAGTATTGAGATGATTGATAAGAAGTGAGGGGACGAGAACCACGTACCCTCTTTCGGTGTTCCAATTAGTATTTCGCTCGCCTGAACGCCTGAGCTCATCTTCTAGGTCTTTGTACTTCTATTGAAGAAAAAGTTGAGAGATGGTGTTATTTCTTTTTTTTTAAAAAGAGGACAGCGGACCTCCTCTAGTTCCCAGTATTTCCTTTTGAGTTTGTAATATTTTTCGCTGAACTCCCTCTGATCCTTTGAGTTCTGCAGGGAGGAAGGGGTGAGTGGTTGAGGAGGTACTGGTGGTGGACCCATGATCACGTCTCTGTCTGTGGGAGGGGGTGGTGGGAGCATTGGGGCAGATCTGCGGGACATTGGGAGGAGGGGAGGGGGAGGGGGTCGGAGAGAAGAAGAGAGAGAGAGAAGGCCGGCCGCGAATTGCCAGGCAGTTGGAATGAGCCGTGTTTGGGAGTGGTTGTGTCATAACATGTAAACTGATCAGGGCCACCTGATTTCGCTCGCTTTCCCTCTTTGCCCGACGCTGGGGCGGCACTCGCGCTCTCACACAATCATTTCTCGTATCTGGCTGTGTTAAACGTTCCACTCCTCAGTTCATATCACATCCAATCGATCGTGCCCAGATAGAAAATACGTCGAATCACTGAGAGGGGCTGTGAACCTGGGTGGCTGCGATAACCTAATTAGTCACTCGTCGCGGCGTTGAGTCGGATCCTTCCCATTTACGGAATCTGCTCAAACGCTTGCCCTATTAGTTCCCCCGGCGGACCCCGTTCCTGTTCTCGCTACGCCTCCGGTTGCCACCTGATCGCCTATATCTTCCACTGCTATCTAACCTTACCTCTCTATTCTTGACCTCTGGACACGTAGTGCGCTACCCTCGAAACCTGAATAAACCAGACGAGCCCATGGTTACTCGCATGTCACCATGCTGCCTTGTCGTCAGGTCGGTGTCCCTGGAACGAGTGGTAGCGACACGATTCTAAAACTAAAAAGCGATCCTCGGAGAGCACCGGCTAACCCCGATTAGGTTACAGTCTTGCCTTTTGTGGCATGTTCCACGTGCATCACGAGCCACTGGCAGAGACCCAGAGCCCAGGTGCCCACATGATGACTGTAAATTGAGCTGTTCACCCAATCGAGTTAGAATCGAGTGCTATTGGTGCCATGTGAGCCGGTGAACACGCACCCGTGTGCCCATTTCCCGGTCCCACCATCATTTGCGTGGCGTTAAGCGCCACAAGCGCTTGCATCATATCTCCTTCCACGTCCTTCTCGCCTTGAGCCCCGCTCGTCCCTGGAACTCCCCAATCACAAAGCCACCACTCCTTAGACCCCGTCACTCTGTCGCCAGTCCTTGCATGCTCTACCTCCTCTCTCCCCTTCCCATGAACGCTGAAACGCAAACCAGTCCGAATCCTCTCGACGACGATGTCAGTATTGTATACTTTGTGGTGGAAACGGCAGGATGCCACACTTCCTTCCCAAACTCCGTGGCGTCCACTTCCATCAAAACTGGTAGATTTCCCTTTGGGGACATCGTGCGATTTATCGCCCACAAACGTGGTAATGCCCTTATGGAATCCAACAGCTTCTCTTCGCGTTACCGGAGGCTGTCAAACTCTATCGGGAACCCCCCCATTCACACCTGTAATGTTCAGGAGAATTGTATCCCCAACCCTTTGCATCGTAGAACTGAAAGCGGCGCACTATGACCCTAAGGTTTCATCGATGAACGCTCCCAGGCGCCCGAGTCAACTCCTTGGGAAATGAATCTTCGCAGGATGTTTCTAACCAGAAGGCGGTCCTCTCCATTTAACCTATGGTGTATCACTATCCGTCGCCTATGCTACTCTGCACCTCAACTTCCGAGGTGGTGTGTTGTCATCTCCCAGTCATAAGGATATCCTCGGCGCTAAAGCGATATTGTGCCACCGGACTGTCTGATAGGCGGCCGAGGAAAAAAAAAGGAGTCATTTCCAATTGGCCAATTACGTAGCGCCCTCCACTCGCTTAGACGAATAGGTTCTGTGCCACCATGCGCTCTCAAACGCCGCACGCTTATGACCTACTTCTGCAATCTCTTTTGATAAGAGAACATTCATGAGCGTCCCTGAGACTCCTGAGCTGAGAATGCTCCCTGTGCCACATCATGATGGTGCATTTGATCAGACCTTGGCTGTGCTTTTGGGCACACTATCCTCGGCAGGTAAATGGACAGTTGTAGTCATGGGACTCGCGTTCTTAACTTAGGAGCAAGCACGGGGATATATACATTGTCATGCCGTTTCTCATTGCTTCTTTTTTCCCTGCGCTTATGGACTGTAGTAGCGCTTATGTATAGTTCACTATCATAAAACAACCTGAGCCGCTGGCGGCAGGGGCAGAAGAACGCCACCCAGTGAAGGGACCACTAAATTATATGAGATTAATTTGGTCTTCTTATCCTCATTTCTGAAGAATTGGAAACGAGAGCAATCACGGGACACGGCGAAAGATTAGAGAAAGGGGGCTTGTCTTGTGGCATGCACCTACTCCTAAATGGGACACGGAACTGTGAGGGTGCACTCGCAGTCACACAAGGCAAGCTCCAGCCCGAACGATATGCCTTCTCCAACCCGAACAAGGCACGGCGCCCGCCTCTGGTGGTGAAACCCTACTGCCCCGTAGCGTTGCGGAATCACTCCTCCGACTTCGCCCACCAGCAAGAGAACATGTGCTCGCGTCCCTGGTCAGCATGGTTTCGGCACCGACTTAGTGTTAATCCTCCTGCTTCAGTACTGTAACCTACTCGCGTGCCCTTGCTTCCGCCTCATTTCCGCAACGACGACGGCCGGCTGCTCCTAGCAATGGTCGATCAAACAGAACAGACCGTTTGCGCTCTCAGGCTCGGTTGGCGCCAACAACAAGAACCCCTTATCCTTCATTCATGTTCGTGCCGTGCCTATTAGGGGTGTCCTTGTCTCGTAAACAATGTATCGGACCTTCAGGCTGCTCCGTTTTGATACAGTAAATTGCATGCAGTACCTGTTATAGTATAGTCAGCTCTCGCAGATAAGTTTCATGACGTGCGTACGTGTTTGTACCCAACAAGCCCCTGAGTTTGCAGCACGCACGCACCCAACGGCCTCCCACGAACGCGTATAGTGCATGAAGTTACACTCGTAGGGTCCCACAATTGACCCCTGAACCTGCTCGAGGGAACGTTTTTTCTTTGTATCATCCGCCGGATTCTTCGTGGAAGCAATACATGAGCGTGGGCACAAGACGAAAACGGAATGAATGAAGGACGAAAGGGTTCCAGCCCCACGCCACGAGCCACGTAATAAGCGTGTGGAGTGACTTGGCGAGGTCGTCCGCGTCCAAGGACCGGGATGGGCCGTCCGGCGGCGGTGGTGGTGGTGGCACTGGTACCGCGATTCGATTCGACCGGAAACGACTTGAATAGTGCATCGATACGCGCTTTCTTCCTCTTCTGGGTCAATTGCTTTCCCTCACCAGTTCTTTCTTATTTGGCCAGTGCCGCAGGAGCAATATCACGGACAGGCCCTGCGGGTAAGTTCAAAGTTAACCTGTGCTGGGACGTGCTGGGACGTCTGGTACTGCATTTGGGTCTGGAACTGTGATATTGTACAGGCCCCAGGGGTCAGCCACGCCGGGCCAATCAGGGGCTTGTGATGCGCACGCGATTGGCTGCGCGTGGTCCATTGGTGAGCGCTGTGAGCGTTTAGGTGAGCGCAAAGACTGCGCAGCGCATGGTGATGCGGTGAGGGGTTGTACTAATGTGGACCTGTGGATGTGAAGTGAAGCTATAACTCAGGGTGCCCAGGTACCATTGGCACGAAAGCGCCGACTTGGAACACGAGGAAGGGCAAGAAACTGCGATCTGTCATCATCATGATATGCTGCCCCATCACGCTGTCGCCGTCATATTGATTGCTGTTACATCGCTTCTAGTTCCTTGTCAAATTGTCAAAGAGCCCAATCTGTCCACTGGCACACGGGGCAACACCGGACCCGTGCACACATGATTTTTACTGTATTCTTGGCACCTAATAAGCTAAATTATTTATTGTAAGGTACAGTATAGGTACTGTATACAGTAGTATGCTCTACTACACGCTGTATGGTAATATGCAATTCCTTCTAACTAAATTACAGAACACCATCTGGCTTCCAAGGCTCGAGATTAATCCTAAGTTACCTTAATAGGTCCGTATTATGCCGTAAAACCACCCTGAATTTGCAGAGGCCTCAGGCCTTCTGGGCCACTATCAATTGTTGGTGGCGAGTCCGATATCCCATGTAGTCCAGCACGAACCTGGGCACGGAAAGAAATTCCCATTAGTCAAGCGTGGTGGCATTGACAGGCGCAATGAATATAACTTCCGGGAGTGGTGCCATCGCGGTCGTCAGTCCCTCAAGCAGCACCGTCGCACCGGCCGTACCAAGCGTGTCGTACATCTGCCTCGCGAAAAGCGGGAATGCTGCGGCGAACGTCGTGCGCATCGTCGTGTTGCACGTGAGTGCGAATGACGCGATTGGCCGATGCGCGACGACGATGTACGTGAAAGAGGCCGTGAAGATGAAGTAGGTACCCGTGCCAAACGGGACCGACGCGAGCACCGGTACGATCCAGTGCACGCTGGGATACGTCGTGAACGCCAAACAGAAAAGCGAGGTGGGCACCAACACGGCACCGACCTGCCCCATCCGGAGTCGGAACTCCGGCGGCGGCTCTTTCTGGCTGTGGGCGTCTTTGTAATTGTGGTACCTCCTTGGGGATACAGTCAGTTGTTTTTTTTAGTTGGATTGCATTGCCTAAGATAGTCCGCACCGGTTCCAGTAGGGTTGAGTGCACAAGCCGAGGATCAAACCTGCCCCCATTCCGAGGAATGTCAGGCCGGTACTCTGCATGTTGAACCCGTGCCTTCCCTCGAATATGATCGGAAAGGCTTGGAAGGTCAAGTAGAGGATTCCAAGGATTAACGAGTTCCTATGAACAATGTTAGTCGTGCATCTCCACGCGAGTGAAAGCTGCGAACCATATATTCAACAACAACAGCATACGATGGAGTAACACGAAGTCTGTCGAGTTAAACACAGATGAGCGGACTTCGAGAATGTGAACCGCCGACCGGCCGATGACGCACAGAAAGGTTTCCAACAGTTGTTAAGCGTCTTTTGCACGAAACTGATGTGTGGTTCTCCTTCCATTGGTGCGTACCACTTTGGATTACCAGTCGTCTTTCGGAGTCTATACCAACGATGTCAGCAGATTGAAAAGTACTCCACTTAGGCACCGACCGTTGCGCCTTCCACTTGAGGATCACTGGGACACAAGTCTCTGGTACAGCCTTTGACATTGGAAATTAGCGCACTTACGAACGCCAACAAGGACCGTGCTTACCAAAATCAGCATTACCTCCTGGATAAGAGACCAGATAATGAGGACATAGTACGTCCATCTCCAGTGCCAATGCTGATTGATGAAACTGTTTGTATCTGCTTAGTCGTTCATACCCGGATACAACATTGTACTCACCCACTGAGTATTGGCCCAATCTCAGGCCCCAAGAACGGGCAGATTGTGTAGACTGCCATCGGGCTGTCCCGTACCGTCAGTCACGCAAGCGGACCATGATAACACCACAACTTACGTAGCCACTTCAGAAGTGGAGAACATGTCGCTAACGCTTCCACCAGCTATGCTGAGGAACGCCGCCCCACAGAAACCGTCAAGGAATCGAAAGATCAAATACACCGCTGTCGAAGTGCGGATCGTTATCGCTCTAGGCCCGGATTGAATGCGCCACACACTTACAAATATTCGGCGCAAA
Organism: Lactarius quietus; assembly: GCA_015025155.1. Lineage (NCBI taxonomy): Eukaryota > Fungi > Basidiomycota > Agaricomycetes > Russulales > Russulaceae > Lactarius > Lactarius quietus. Next base: position 36,223 of record WITN01000201.1, on the reverse strand, counting down.
CGCCACAGGGAACATAAACAGGAAAAAAAGGCCAAAAGCTACGCGGTAGACAGCTCTGCGCCCATGGATTTCTGACATTGGGCCCGCGACGAGCGGCCCAAGCCCCAGGCCCAAAACGAAAAGACTGACGCCGAGGATCGTGACTTCTTTGCCTACGTGAAATTGCCTGCTGATGCCTCCCTCAGCAGACGCTGCCTGATGTGCGGCGGGATGTGCCCTCACGTCAGCACAATACTTCGTGGTTGATTCGGTTATGCCATAGACGCACCATTGACGAGGCACAGGTAACACATATGGATGCGGTTGAGATGCAGAGTACGGCGAGCCATCTGCGCACAAGGGGCAGTTCCTGTGGGTTATCAGCAGGCTCGAGAGAGACCTCGTATGTACCTGCGCGAAAGGTAGCAGTCGGTGACACTGTCAATGGCGATGTCGTTGAGGGCAACGACACCGCCGAGATGTCCTGATTCTGCGGCGGTTGGTTACTGTGAGTTTGAGAATAGAAGACCATTTAACAGCCAGAGAGGAATTTTGTCGGAACTGTGCGAAGGCACCATGGTATATAAAGACCCGAAAATTCCATGTCAGTGCCAGTGAACCTTCAGGCCTTCAGGCTAGATGGATTCGATGGATTCTAAGAGACTTGGCCGACGGGAAATCGCGGAGCGGACTGGAGTGGAGCGTGGCGCCACTTCATGGCCGTGAGGGCGTGAAGGATTCCGACGACATGGGGGCAAGACATGGGGCCTCAAAATTAAGCCGACAACGCTGGTAAATGTTTTCCTAAAACAGAAGGGATCCATGGGCCATTGTTTTGGCGAGACCCACAAGAGTGTGGCAGCACCGTACTTGGCTAAGGTTTGTTAGCCAGAAAACAGAGGGAACTTGGCCGCGGCGGCAACTTGAATGTCGAGCGCCGCGCTCGGCACGGTCGCTCGCCATCGGAAGACGTTGCTATCGGCCGATGCAGGTCTGCGGTGACTTGAACCATTCCGAACATTGTAACAGTAATGGGATGAGAGCTACAACCCAGTGGACGTGCTGTGCCAATACAGGATCGTAGTGGAGTTCCGTTTCCGTGTGTGGTATAAACCCTATGTAGCACCCCACTTCAAGTTTAGGCGCCATTGATGATCCATCCATCCTTCCCACCAATAGACTTTCTTTCCCCTCCTACGGTCCTCGCACCCATGTGCGAACGGCTTTCGTCCAAAGTTTGAGGGTGCTGAGGCATGGTTGTGCGCCGAGACTGACTGGACTGGAGTACGTATCCAAATATAAGGATGAGACATCCTGTGCAGGCCTCATCCTTGTATTTGGATGCGTTCCCTTGCGTTGGACGAGAATCACACTTAGCACGTTATTAGACAGCTACTTCTTGTGGTGTTTTGACAGGAAACAGAAGAATTGGAGGAACGAGAAAGTCATCCTTACTACCCATTCCGAAGTTGTGTCATTTAGAATGCATCGAGAGTCCGACAGGAAAGCAATACCAATTATCGTGCTCGTCGCGTGGAAATTGAAGTCATCCTTCGCGAAAATGAGAGAAACCCATCGAAAGTGGATTGAGGAGGGAGAGTATGATACAAATAAATTAAAAAAAGATTGCAAAGTGCGCTCCAGAAGTTCTGAGAATTGAGGTGTAGAGCGTTCTACCAAACGTCGATTGTGAAAGCCATGCACACAGGAGGTCTGAAACAAGGTTAGGCGTCCTGCGTAAGAGCTGACGAATACCGTAGTAAGACTTTCTGGAATAGCCTGGAGCAGCCGAGATCCACTGCAAGGACCAGAGTAGGTGTCACGCACAGATACACTTTTAGGTCCAGAATCACGGAGAAGTACTCTGGAACAAACTAGAATTACCTCAGAATTACAAGCTAGGTCTCAGTGATCAGACCAACCATCTGAACGAAAGATCAATATGGACTTGTATGTGGGTTGATGAAACTTGCGATACTTAACAACATGACCGTGAATGACTAGGAACAGGACCACGGTACTAGTAGTTACTAGGAGGACAGAGGCAGAAATAGCGACGAAGAATGCAGCGTCCCAAGATTCCCAACTTAGAGTGCAGAAAGCCGTTCCGAGAACACATCGCTAGCTACGCAGAGCACCAATGACATATCGTGATTTCGGATAACGGCTAGACAAAGGGTTATCAAGATCCAACGATCAGCCAGCCGACATATCCGAGTCAAGGAACGATACTGATAGGTGTGAAAAGAGTCGAAGCGAACGACATGTGATACCTTGTGCCATACGGCAAGCGCGGAAGTTGTGCTCATATTCTACAGATAACGGCTTCAACACAGAGAAGCGAGGCAGTTCTTTGTCTTCAGTCTTGAGCTAGAACCATCCCCTTCGCTGATCAGACAGCAATGCTCGATGCAGCGGCCAAGGCACGATCGCTAAGTGCTAATACATGATACGCTCAGAAAGCGGAGATTGAGGCATACTGAGGAGAATATGTTTGAGCTGGAGTCCAGGATAGTTTCTATGCGATGGGGCTGAACCTTATCATTGTGATTGGACAACTTGAAGGGCGACAAGCTTCCGGTGTAGCGTCAGCGAAGTCATAGCTAGCCGTTGAAGTCTCCTTTGCACCCGCTCAAATACCGCCAGAGATGAAGAAGTTCTTCTGAATCAAGCAAATGGTGGACTCAGCAACAAATGGGAGGACCCAAGTGAGCACAGAAGCGCGGGTAAGTTGCAGGCTGTCGGCCTGGTTGGTCTGGCGGGAACCAGGGGGATAATGCAGATGTGTCCCTTACCTCTGATTTGCATAATGAGAGGGAGAAATGGGAGAAAGATAGTGGCGTCTGGACTCTGGATGAAGTGAGATCTAATTTTGCCTCCTCGGATATGAACCAACCGGCGCTCACAGCGCTCACAAGTGGGATGATGGAGTTGGGGCTAATCCAAGCAGGTAGGTACATGAAAGAGAGACGAGTAGCACCGATAAGGAGTGGCTACCTGAGGGGACTGCCATTACTGGTGTTTGGACCTCGAACTAGGCTACGCTCAGCATCATCTGCCCGTACTTCGCCGATATAGACCGATTCTCCCACTTCTCCGAGCTTTAACAAAGACGACGGAGCGGTCCGCTGCGGACTCCTCTAGCCGCGTGCATTCACAACAACTATGGCAGCACACCACTAACGAGCCATATGTTCCCGCAACGACGACGACAAGACAGTTCCAACGCACGTCCGAGCCCGCGTGATATGACCAACTGCGACGGCAATGGCGAGATGCTCCTCACTGGCACCGACCCAAACCCTGCACCAGCCTCGACGGCGATAATGGTGATCACGGTTATGGGAGACAGCCTGCCGACACAAGCCTGTGCCCTCGACGACGCGGATGGCGACAACGTCGGCTTCGGTGGGTATTTCATGTATACTCTGAAAAATAACAACAGCCATAGTTACCTTTATTTTAGATTCCCCAGACAATGTTTGTTATTTTCATTGATTTTTGAACTGTGTTCTCAGGAAATGTACATACTTGTCTCCGAGAGAAGGCTGAGAGAGATAAGTGGGTCCGGTCCGATCCGATCCGGTTTACCCGAAAAGTTTAGAGCCAAACGTTCAGCTTGTTGGAACCTACAAAGTTGCCGCTCTTACGTGCGCTCTTATCAAGCTCTTATTGCCAACGTGGCAACAAGTGGTACTCGAGGTCGGTTATGAGGTTGAGAAATGGGGGGATTCACTAGTCACTAGTGGTACGTTATGATGATTTGCGATCTCAACTCGAACTTGACTAGCTTGACTGGGTGTGTAGTGGCCCCGAGGGTATGAACGAAGCTAAAAGAAATCCACTTGGAGAGGAAGCTCGGAGAACTGCTATCATTACTACGGTAGTAAGGCCTCAACAGTTTCTTCAGGATCCCCCTGTTAGCTGCTGATGTTGAACATCAAACAGCCCAATGCGTGATTTGATTGCTCTCTAGCTGGTCCAAGTTGGTGCCACTCCACTTCCTGCGCTGGCACGGTACATCCCTAATATGTGTTTCCCTCTCTCAAGCGGCCGATTCTAGTTATACCAGAACAGGGAAATTGCAGGTCAGTCCTCGTTCAGATAGTATTAACTTCACCGAAGTGACCGAAGGTATATATTTGGACCCGTTATCGTGAGACTCAGATCAAATCAAACTGCCGTGTCTCCCAGTCATTTGCTACGTTATCGACACGTCAGTAGAGGTAACGACGATATCTCATCTGAGTGACTGGGATGTATCTAAGTGCCGTGGGTTCGATACGAGAATATCCATCTCCTACTCACTATTGTGTTCGGGCGACAGCATTGGTTGGTGAACCCCTTCGTGGTCAATCCCGGCATCACCTTCTGCGGACACATGTGCAACTCGAATACTTTCCGTTGAACCTCCCATTCTTCTTCCGTTGGCCCAAACCCATACCCCAGAATTCTGTGACTCGGACACACAATGCGTACGTCCTCTTCATAACCGTCGTTGTCGTCGCTGCCTCCACTGTTGCGCCTGCCCTCTTTGATTTACTCAGGTACGTTGCCATACTTCTTGATCTCAGGATATCGGCTGATCAGTCCGTAGAATGATTCATCGCGGCATCCCTGACATTGGGGTCCCGGGCGGCGAAAAGCTCCCATTCCCAACTGCCTCAGGCTCCCTAATCAACTTACGGCCCTGGGAGCCCCCCCTGCCCCACCGGCACGGCCAGCGGAGTGCCCGGGAATGTTCAATGTTAACACTATCAGCGCACACTGCAAATTAGGTTGCTGTTGAAATGTGTGATCCGTTGCATTTAGTCCTCGAATGTTCCCAACTTGAATATGACTTGATGTACAGAGACTTGACTTTGATAGTCGAGATCGAGCCTATGTGTTAACCACAGTAGCTACTCCTTTTATGTGTACTTCTCGAATCAAGCTATCAATATATCAAGTCTCAAATTCAACTTCTCTCGCGAATAATTTTTGATAAGTTGAGTGGGAAAGAGACCACGTGATGATGTCGCGAGTCACGCTATTATTTACGCACCCACGCGAGTCAGCTTGTAATTAAGGCTATTAGTGAGCACAGGGTCAATTCGCCACTCCCACAGTTGAGTGGGTACCACTATGAGCACGCCAGGTGAAGAAGATTTGGCCCATAATTTTTCTAGTGACAGTGAAGATGAGCTGGACTGGGAGGAAGTCGCGGTGCCTCAGGCCGAGCACTTAGTGCCAGAAGATCAAGCGGGACCGCGTACCAGAGTTAATATCGAAGTAACTCTTGACGCGTATTCCGTTCAAGGCAAGCCTGGTGCTCAGTACGTGGCCTTTCTCTGTCTCCTCGATCGGGCGTGTTGAGGTGAATACAGGAAAAAGCCGCCCAGCGGCATCTCTCACGCTGAACGCCTCCTCCGCATCGACTGTCACAAAGTTCATACCGTAGCGTTGATTGCCAACGCGAGCGAGAGAAACAGCTGGATAAATGACGAGCTTCTGCAAGTGCGTCGGCTCTCTGAGTCCTCTTTCTTCTGCCCTGACTTCAGAACCCAGGCACGCCTCTTGTCGCTTACCCCTCTCGCAATCCATAACTCCTTCGCAATGATCCACAAATCCCGCATCCCAGACGATGTCAAGCGCGGTTGCCTGTTTGAACAGGCCATAACGCGTCTTGCGTCATGGTGGGCGGATACGTTCTTCACAGTAAACCCCACGGGGCATCTCCGCAGCCGTACGTTCGAGGACGTCCAGCAGATCCTTCGCTCTAGGGGCCTTCTCAGCAGTCCAGATAAGAAAGGGAAAGGAAGGCTCTCCCACCGGATATCGACCCTCTCGAAGACCTTTTTGAGGACGACGAGGTAGAGGTCGTGCGCAGCGCGAAGAGCCTTATGAAACATGCGCTCATGCGCTCGGGCTCGCGAGACGTTAGCGCTCAGCTCTTCACTGCGCTCTGTCGTGCTCTTGGGATACCCACGCGTCTTGTGGTGAGTTTACAGAGCGTACCATGGAAGACAAATGTTGGTCGTCCAAAGGCGCCTACCAAGAAGGGGGCTGACTCCAAGGGGAAAGCGTCGATCGGGGTGACGCGGGAAGGGACAGCAACGAATATACGCACGGGGGTGACGTACCCCGGAGGAAGGACTACTTATCTGGGGATGACATGCAGGTAGATGGGGACTCTGCAGAAAGGGCATCCCTATCAATGGAAAGGGGAAGGGGAAGGCACACACCATAAAACTTCGAAAAACGAAGGGCGTTGGGCGAAAACTAGGTTCCCCTTATCAAAGTGGTGCGGACTTCTTCTCCTAATTCTTGCTCGTAGATTGATGTGCACAATAAGGACCCTCGGACCCCCTCACGACACCACCCGTCTTCTGGACCGAGGTTTTCTCGCGCCCTGACGGACGTTGGCTCCCAGTTGATCCTATTCGCGCCATCGTCAATAAGCGCAAGGTTTTCGACCCCAGTCCCGTTGGCACACCGTTGCGCCGAGCAAAGGTGGATAACCGCATGACGTACGTAGTAGCAGTCGAGGAAGACGGGTACATGCGCGACGTTACTCCGCGATACGCCAAACAATACAGCGCCAAGGTCACCAAAGTGCAATCTGGTGGGAGAGGTCGCCGGGAATGGTGGGAACAAGTGCTACAGACGGTTACGCGGCCATATAAATTGGTGCGCGACCCAGACATGATGTGTTTTATCACAATCTGATATGATTAAAGCACCGAGACGACGTCGAGGATGACGAGTTGATTGTCAATCAGTTCACAGAGGGAATGCCGACCACGCTCGGGGGTTTCAAAGACCATCCCTTGTGCGCGGCTTCTGTTTCTTGTCTCGTGTCCAAGCTCATACGTTTACATTAGCTATGTTCTGGAACGGCATTTGCTGCGAGACCAGATCGTCTCCCAAGAGGCACCCGAACTCGGCACGTTCCGTGGCGATCCCGTCTATTCTCGTAGCCACGTCCTGCAACTCAAGGCAGCGGAGAACTGGATGCGCACTGGACGCGTCGTGCGCGCTGGCGAGCAACCACTCAAGTATGTCAAGCAGCGCGCGGCGACTTTGAATCGCCGGCGTGAGCTCGAGATCCGCGCGGGCGCAGAGGGCGCGAATGGGAGCAGCGAAGTCATGCAAGGTCTGTATGCGGAGGGGCAGACAGAGATATATGTCCCGCCGCCCGTGATCGATGTGCGTCTTCTCTTCGCTGCTTTCCCAATGGAGTTTCTTTCTTCCGTTTACGAGGACAGGCTGACGTATCTTCTGCGAATACAGGGTAGAATTCCGAAGAACAACTTTGGGAACATTGATCTGTACACCCCATCAATGCTTCCCGCTGGAGCTGCGTATATCCCACGTGCGCTTCGCATTTGTTACCCTGCATGTTTGCCGCTTTACGTCTCACACTTTCGCTTCTGTTGCTATGTGCAGATAAGGGCGCAGCTAAAGTCGCACGCCAGCTAGGCTTCGATTATGCGGAGGCTGTAGTAAGTGGGCTAACCCTAATCAAGCCATAGTAATCTGATATCTGAGTCCACACTGCCTTCAATGTCTCTGTGTGTGCTGTGTGTGCTGTCAGACTAGCTTTGAGTTTCGGAAGGGCAAAGCGTTCCCTGTGATTTCCGGGGTGGTCGTCGCCGCAGAAAACGAAGATACGCTGCGTGAGGTAAGGGCAACCGAACACTTTCCCGTCTTCGTTTCACTGATTGTGTGGGCACAGGCATACTGGGAGGCCGAGCACGTCGCAGCGCAGAAGGAGCAGGAAAAGCGGCACCAGGTGGTGATCAAGCGATGGACGAAGCTCGTGCACGGTCTTCGCATCCGTCAGCGCATGCGCGAGCAGTACGGGACCGCAGGCACCGCAGACCTCGCCTCGAGCAGCAACTTGAAGGTCGATGAAGGCGCCGACCAAAATGAGCACGGCGGTGGTGGCTTCCTCACAGGCGCGGGCGACGTCGTACAGCCCTATAGCCTCCCGCGAGCCGTGCACGTCGTCTTCTCGTCGCCCCCGCGTTCGCCGGCACCCGACGACCACACACCGACACCTGTGCCCGAGCCACTACCCGTCTTCAACGAGGACGACGACGCGGGCGAAGGACCCTGTGACTCGGATTTGGACGCGCGGAGCGTCCAGCGTCCTTCGGATAGCAATGGCGAGAATCGAGGCGTGCCCAAGTCAATGGCCGAGTTGGCTGTCGCCGCGGCGCAAATGAGCGCAGGGGAGCAAAGAGGCGAGGACGTAGGTGAGGGGCAGGACGATGTGGATGCGGCTTCTGCCGTCCCGTCCCGCCGTCGCGCGCCGCCGAAGGCGCGCCTGAAAGTGAATGGGGACGCAAAGGCGGAGCGTCCGCAGGGTCGGAAGCGTGCGCGTGCGCACGAGAGCGGGAGCGAGGGTGATGATATTTGGCAAGCCGACGATGGTGGGATGGACGAGGACGAGGATGAGGATAGCGAGAACGGGCGGTCCAGGGACGCGAAGCGCGCGCGCACGCGCTCGCGGGCCGGACGCCTTGATCGGTCGACGGTAGCGGTGCCAGTGCCCGTCCCGAGGTCCGATCGCGTGCTTCGTGCGCGCAAAAAGTAATTCGGTGGCGTGGGGTTCCGCCGCGCAGGAGCCTGCGCGCGATCACGCGGAGTATCGGTTTCGGTGCTATGACAGTTTCCATCCTTCAGTTACGTTTCTGACACGCCAATCCGAGTCTACGTATCATCGCCATGATGTTGATAATTATCTACAGTACATTTATTCACGGATCGGTGGTTTTTGAAGACGGGGCATATCTCTGCATGCGTAACTTACGAGCTAGTCTTCATCGTGCCTGTATGGCTCAATGAGCCGAGGCCCCCACCGTAGCGAATGGAAAGTCCCCTGGGAACCCACATCCACCGATCTACTGTACCTTGCATGGATTCAGATAACCCCATGGCAAGGCCGGTTCACGGCGGTCTCACAACACGAGGCCTTCACATATTTTAGATCCGGCCTCAATCCGCCGTTGCGCTAGGAAAAACGGCGTGGTTACGGTCTTCAAATGCAACACCGCAGTCGATGTTATGATTAGCGCTCTCCTCAACTTCGAAACGTGATTCTTTCCCGGGACCATTTATTCTTCTGTCCGTATTCTACCGAGTTGATGATACGCTTCGGCACCAGTTGATGCTGTGTAGAGTAGCACGTATCACTTGACGCATCAGCACTACTCCTTGACCGATTCGGACGATAGGACGCCCTAAACCGTACACTTATGCCATCTCTGGATGCACAACTCGTGCAAGAAAACGACGTTTGGTTCAACTTCACCGGGTTCTCGCTCACCCATACGCCATCGTGTTTATGTTTGATCCATAGCTAAGGCGAAACTGTCTAATGTGCTGGCGTTTGCGCAGACAGGAGACACGCAAAAGTAAGGAACGAGGTATGTCCGCGGACTTCCTTCGAATGTCTCGAGAAGACCTGAGTCGCTGCTACCGGTGCCAGTGCAGAAGTAGACGCGGGCATCGACGGCGTGCGCACGACCTCTGCTTCTACTTCAGTCCGTACAGGAGGCCCGTCCCCATCCTGATTTTCGTCCTCGTTCTCCGGATCTTCGGCCACATTCATGTCCACATCTCCGCTATCCTCGATCATCGCCTCCGTCTTGGGCCGTTTGGATTCGAGCTCGGAGGCCGGGTCGGCGAGGTCGGCAGGCGCGAGGCTGTCTTCGCGCTTGCGCTTCTCAGCGTGGTGTGCGCGCGAAGCGGCGATCTGGCGGAGGCGCTTATCCTCGCGAATGCGCTCGAGGCGTTTGAGCTTCTCGGCTACGGAATCGATGCGGGGGAGGGGCGGCGCTTGGGTTACCTCGAGTGGCCGGAGGAGTGTCTCATACATCGTTATGTCTAGATCCAGTCCTTTGTTTAACCCTTTATTCGAAGTTGATGGAAGGGGGGTTACGTACCTGTGAAACCTGCATCGTTGAGCGTGCTCACGGTACGCAGGACTTGCTCGATGCAAGGGCTGAAGCAGCAAATACGCGTCAAACGGTCTTTCTGCACATATCTGCGTGAGACGTGTGGGTGATATGTTTAGGCCGGGCGCACGCACCCTGAGTGCCGTTTTTGCATGCTCGATTGCGTCCCAAGGAGCAGGTAGGTCCAAGAAGACTAAATGGGGAAGGAAGAGTGTGAGGTTCGTAGGGCCAAGCCCTTCAAGACGCCAGAAAAGAGAATAGCGCGCCTGCGTCGGCAGTATCCGTGACGGTGAAGCCGCTCTTGCATACGTTTCTATGGGTAAGAGTCACGATATCAGCCATGCCGTGGCGCGCAAATTCATCGCTAAAGGAGTGTCAGCGGGTGTTTTCGGGGAAGAGAAAGGGTCATGGGGGTACCCACGCCGCCGCCTTCGCTCGAGCTTCATGGAATTCGTAGGTGTAGACATGCCCCGTCGAACCGACAGTGCGAGCGATCGAATGTGTGAACGAACCTGAACCCGTACCTGGGAGTGGAGCAAAATGTCAGGATGAGGATTCGAGAAAAACGCACGATGAATGGAAGAGATCGATAGAGGGAAAGAAGAACACGACGGACCTGCCTCGATTACGACAGAGCCAGGCCGGATATGCAACCAAGACGTGATAAAGGCAATATCGGCGAGATAAAGGATCTGTGTTCTATGGGGCAAGGCGAGAGTCCATAGTTCTGGAGTGGGTCTGAGGATGTGAATGAATCCTTTGCCCGTGCGAGAGGCGACCTTGGAGCCGTAGGGGATGCCGACGAGGTCCGAGTGGCGGTAGTGGCCGTATCTACTGTTGAAGTTACATCCTGGGGAGACGACGAGAGATTGGACGGAATCTCGGGTCTAAACATAAGATTTGAGTAAAGATAAAAGACCGGGGACTTAACGAGCCAGACGATAACGAGGTCGCCCTGAGCGACGGTGGGTTTGGTTGACCACATTTCGGTGCCGTGATATTTCAAGGTTAGATTCACTCGTGTCTTGGGATCTCTGCGTGTGCGGCGGAGATCCAACCCTGCTTAATCCTGCTGGCCCGGCCACTTGGCGACGCTACGTACCGTGTCCTCGACTTTGACCACATTAGCCTTAAGTTACTTTCCCTTCTCACCGCTCCCTCTTCTCACACCCTTCCATGGACTCTGCCTCTCCCTGTGTCTCCTTCAGTGCGTTCTTCCATATCTCTCTCCTGTCACCCTTCTCATTCTTTCCATTCAGTCGGAATTGTCGACTTTACAGAGAAGGTATTTCCTAACAATCCCTTCCTCGCCGTCGAGTGACGCTTGACATTTGCTTGCGCCACTTCCAGGCCCGCTGGGTCTTTCTCACAGAGTCCGTCAGCGAGCTCCTCGGTGAGCCACCGCCTCATCGCAGCTCGAGTCCCATTCAACCTCCACTCAGGCTATGAACCCCACGAACTCGTCGGCACCCCGTCCCTTGATCTAGTTCATCCAGACGAATATCGCGATGTCAAGAGTCTTCACTAGTCGGTATCTCCCTTTCAACCCACTTTCTCCGCTTCATCGTCTTTGTCCAGTACGACCATTAGTCAAGACAAAGCAGCCGTACTCGCCTACTTGCGCCTGAAGCACAAGGATCCTTACAAGGGCTACGTTCTGTGCGCCATCGTGAGGATCTCAATATTCCCCCCTCTCCCCCTTTCACTACCGCTGCTAAACTTATTTTTAAACACAGTCTAGAACCGTCGCATGGAACGTTCTCGTTGGTAGCGTTTCGTTTGCCTCCATGGGTCCAGGAGCCATGCACAACGCATCGACTGCACAGGAGGTAACCATCATCACCCCTTCAGCGTCCAACTTCGAGTTTCGAGTGAGCGCTAGTTTACCTCCATTTACAACCGTTACTGATAAACCACGCGTGTCAGCGCTGGGGCGATCCGTCTCCCATGCCCCCTAGCCCCATCCAAGGATACGATTCTCCAGAACCCGTCTCCGATACGGAAACCCGAGAGGAGACCCCCAGCGAATCCTCGTCCAGCAGCCGTGCGAGGAGCGGGGACGCCCCTTCGCCCACGAGCTCGCGGAGCGGGGGAAGCAGGACTGGTCCGGACGGGGCTATCACTTTTGATCCACTCCCAAGGCAGTCCATACGCACTGCACTAATCCTCAACAGGTTTTCGATGTCCTGCCCAATTACCTATTGCTCCAACGACAGCTTCCTGTCCACGACAGAAATCATGGATCGGCCCTTTTTTGACTTCGTAGCGAAGAGAGATGAGGCCCTCGTTCGTAGCTGGATCGATGCCGTCAAAGGCTGGGGCGTAAACGAGCGTGGGCAGCCCAGCGACGGCGGCTTTGGCTTCGGCAAGTTCCATTTGTACCCGCGAGGTCGAGACTCCGTGTTCGTTTTTTCTTGTCCCTCTTAGGTCAATTCTGATTTTGGTTGTAATCAGAGAGCGGTTGGAGCCGGAATCTCCACCGCAGGCCCCATCCCGCCATGGACGCACAGCGCCCCGCAATAACCCGGTATCTCAACAACACGTCCCGCGAACATCTGCACATAGAACGACGACGTCTTCGATACGCCAACGCCCAGCGCGTCAACGTGTTGCGGCGATCGCGGAAGATGAGGTCGTCGTCGACGCGATCTTCTCTGCCCACTCGGACGGCCTTATGGTCATCTTGCGGCATGCCTCTTCTGTGCCGTCTCCTGTGGCAAGCCAACCGGCCAGGTCCGTGAGTAACATAGCTTCAACTTCCACTGAAACGTCGGTGGCACCCACTGCGAGTTCGAGGCCGAGACAATCGTCGGCCAGTTCCAGGCCATCTTGAATTACCACCGGCCCCTATATCGTTACGACAATGAATTGCATCACCTGCCCTTATCATGTCCGTTGTGCTCTCTTTATCTTGGTTCCCAATTGTGTCAGGTCTTTCTGTTTTCTGTGTTCAGTTACAAAAGCTACCTCGCTCTTTGTTTGTGCACCCTTACCCGAGTCGCGTACCTGTGTTGCTGTTTCCTGCTCTGTATCACTACATTTTCTCCCCTCAATCCCCGATCTCTCTTCCCTTTCCTCGCGTTTATCCACACATTATACACGTGCATCGTGCAGAGACCGCTGCTTGCTCATCACCGTGACGACTAGATGGACGAGATAAGGTACTACTTCAACTACAGAAGGCAACGGCGATCATGCATCATGGCCCTACTTCTACCACCTTATTGCGCAAACGGGCTTCCGCATAGGGCGTTCCTCCGCACTGCCCGCCCATGCGCCTCTGGCCGTTCCCACAATCTGCAACGCGCACGCACTTGTCGGTGGAGCATGTCAAAGACCGTCCGTCCTGTCCGTCCTGTCATTTCGATCAGTCAAAAGTCTGCAAACTGGCCATGTGACGAGCGGGTGCCAATACTGTACTACGTTCCGTAAGTCCTGTCAAAGTAATGATGAACCTGGGAATAATAGTCAAGTCCACTCATTCAGTCGGTGGGAGTTGAGACAAGGCCTCGAGGCACGCAGAGGCACAGAACGATTAAGTTAGCAAAAAAATAAAATCGCATTAGATGCGCGAGAGACAAGAGAGCTCTTTAGGGAAAATCATGGGTCTGGGCACATTGCAAGTGGCTTGGGCCCCCATTGACTATCGCTTGCCTGTTCTGTCCTATCGACTTTCCACCTGGCGTTGGCTTGGCCTGTCCAAAGTTGGTTATGGGTGGGGCGCTGGGTGAAGGTCGATCATTTGTGCGTCGGCCGGACGTGCATGACAGCACTTCTTTGTTCACGAAGACAGGCACACATGTCACGGTGAGAGCGAACGTGCAGAAGTCGCGCTGCTCCGCTCTCGCTCCATGTATTGCAAGCCATTGAAGGAATCTCAGAGCGCTTGCATGCCTGCCTGCCTGCCTCAGAGAGTACTGGTAACCAATGAAACTTGGGTCTATGATTGATTGCTTATCAGGGCAGTTGCGTAGTTGGGAAGAAGAGTGCCGTTGATTGTTTTGAAAGTTCTTTGGCAGATAGACAGACTGGCAGATCTGTGGAAAGCACATCTCGTCATCTCAGGTGATCTTGTCGTACAATATGACTCCGTCTTCCCGTTCCAGGGATAAGATGCATATAATGTTCCTTGGGTGTGCAAGCGTGTCTGAATCAGTCAAGAGGGGTGAGGGGATGAGGGGGAGAGATTGCCCGAGGACGCACCGAAAAAAAAAAGGTTGGTTGACAGGTAGACAAGCAGGCGCCAAAACCATTTTTGGTGGCGTATTGTAACTTACTTTGTAGGGTAGTACAGTATTTATTTTTGGTCACCTTTGTCTTCAAGTCGTATCCTTTCTTTCTGGACCCTTATCGATTATCAGTGGCTTGCGATTGCGTCGCTCGTCTTGGCCAGTGGGTCGCCGTCGTTCTTGCTACACATAAGTTACTCAGTGGCCCGTGTGAAATACAACGAGGTCGTCTCTCTGGAAAGGCTAGACGTCTAGGCACTCGCCAGCGCAGGGATGAGTGAACACGCAACGAGAACTTGAGCACGTGTCATTGGCACCGAGACGTTTACATACTCAGCACATTGACATGTGGGTTGCGAAGGACGAGAGTGATGTGGTGTAGGACAGACAACGTCGCCAAGGGAGATAAGACGAGTGTCAAGTAGGAACCAAAACCAGAGAAAGTCACAAGAAGTGATCTCAACCTCGAGTTGGCTTGCCCGTTGATCGGTGCAGCGCCATCAGGCCTCAGGCACCACACTCATATACCAAGGGTAATCGCTTAAAAAACACCGTACTTCAGCCGTAAGTTACTTTGCACGATGAATAAACAGAAAGTTGGCCTGCGACTAGAAGACTGATTAATTGATCCTTGGTGATGCTTCGTTCACCTCCTGCGCGCTTCAGCGTCACGACAGCCATATTCAGCCAGACCAAACTGGGTGGCCCACAAGGCCCCACACAAGTAGTGCTGTATTGGCGCTTAGGTGGAGTTCTGGGACGCCGAGATCTGGGCCAGATTCGAGCTAAGCCGGAATGGTGGACTAAGCCACCGAATGAACGAAGCCAGCTCGCGGGCCGATTGGTCTGATTACTCGTAACTTAATGTCACATAATCTATATTCTTGCTCTGCCATGTCATCCATCTCACAAGCGCACGCAGCGACTGCGAGCGCAGACCGCCTTGTTACCTCTGATGATTTTTTGCATGTGCGCAACCACCTTCGATACAATATCTTTCGTTCCTTTGCGCTCTAACCCTTTCTCTCAGCCCGCAAACCTTATCCCCGAACTCTGTCGTGGCTTTTATCACCTGGGATGGGTGACGGGAACTGGGGGAGGGATCAGCATCCGCGTTGCGTGAGAGCTCCGTGCCTCATGCTTGTTCCCGTGCCCACTCATTACCTCCTCTTTGCAAGCGACAAGGTATACATCGCGCCCTCCGGTGTTCAAAAGGAACGCATCCAGCCAGCGCACATCTTCGTCCTGCCTTACCCGTCGCCCGACGGCGATCGCGTGTTCCTCCGACAACCGTCACTCGATCTAAGAGAGTCCGCATGCACTCCGCTTTTCTGGAACGCATTCGATCTGCGCGGCGCGGGCAGCTGCATCCACACGCACTCGCAAAACGCGGTGATGGCCACCTTGCTGACGCCCGGATCTCTCTTCCGCATATCCCATCAGGTGCGTTCGCGCCGGCGCGATTACGTTTCTTACGCGCATCTCTTCTGATATATTTTTTCTATGGGCAGGAGGTAAGTAATTATGCCGTTGTCACTGTATGGTGGGTGTCCTACGTTGCCATCGGAACCGACAGATGATCAAGGGCGTGCGCGTGGGCGGAATGAAAGCTGCGCTATCCTATCTCGACACCTTGGTGGTGCCGATCATCGAAAATACCCCCAATGAGGAGGACCTCAAAGACAGCATGGCCGACGCCATGCAGCGCTTTCCGGAAGCTGCCGCCGTGCTGGTCCGCCGACACGGCGTATACGTATGGGGTAAGGCGGCCATCACTTGCCTCGCCGCAGGTACAGCGTTTGTTGATCTCGCTATGCAAGGGAGCGATTGGGAGAAGGCAAAGACGCAGACCGAGGTAAGCGTCGTGTGATTAACGAAGCTGGCTAATGGGTGTCCCCACACGTTGAACAGTGTCTTGACTATCTCTTCGAGATCGCGGTCAAGATGAAGACGCAAGGCCTCCCCCTCGTGCAAGGAGAATAGTGAACGAGTCAGAGTCGAAGGTGGGAAGGAGAACTCGTCTAAGCTAGAAATCAGAAATTGCTTGTGTTTGAATACTGTAGATGTTGTTGATTGGAACATGGTTCCATTCCGAGTCGCAACGTGCCACGTGTTAGTTGCCACAGTACTAGAAGTCGCCGTAATCATCAGTGATTCATCGTGGAAGATACCACATTCCACCGAGGACACACTCCGCAGCGTCGGCATAGGCTCGCACACGTATGCCAAAGATGGAGACGGTAGCATCCGCACCGCCATGATGTCGGCATCTTCGAATACATGTGCGGACAACGATGCATCCGCGCGTGAAGTCAGTCGGATAGAACGAGTTCCGAAGAGAAAGAGAGATATGTCCTCAGATCGTGAGGCTATAGCGAGAGCTGATAAGAGCAGTCCGAGGCTTCCCGAAATGCAGAGAAAGGAAGTCCGTTGTACGCGCGGGCATTATGAACGACAGGCAGGCGGCTAGCCTGCATAGAAGGAACTAGACGAGGTTGGCCAGGACAGATGATATTGTAAGAAAATAGAGTAAGGTGGATCGGGTAGCATGAAGCATAAAGGGGATGACATGAATCGGAGTGAAGACATGGAAGCGAAGGACGAAGCAGTCGCGGCACAGGCGCTCCGGAGTTTCCAGGTTTATGCTCGCTCGCAAAAAAAAACAAGTTGGCCGCTAACGAAAAGCGTCATATCCTGAAGAATTTAACACAGATGACTCTCTTTGAGGATTTCACTCTTATAGTTGCACACGTGAGAAAGGAAACGCATCGAGGGCCTTTGAAGTGACCGCACAAAAATAAAGACGAAGAGCCCCCGAAGTGGCTGTCTGGAAATTCCAGTGCCATTGGTCCTGGGAACCGCTCTGCTTCTTACTCCGAAAATTCGTGCAAATTACTCCCTTGGCATTGAACTCGGGGTACTTTACCGGTTCGCCCTCCTTAATTCCATCACGGTTCACCCCTCGATTGCAGTTGAGATCCGCGGTCGCGTCGAGCAACGTGCAAATGATCACACCTTGTCGTCGATCTATCTCCTCGATGCCCTGTCGGTGGACGCCCTGCATGGACGCATGTCCTTCACGTAGTCAGCTTCAAGTTAGTCTCACGGCGTAGGGTGTAAATAAGATATTGGTCACCTCGCCATGTGCAATGCCTTGTTGTACAAAAGGTAATTCCACTAATAACTTAGGTTACGCAATCACTGGTACGATGTCGGTATAGACCTAATCTGACTTCGGGTAGGAGTAGTTCAGGCCATGGAAAGGTTCCTACCGGCAAGCTTTGGAATCACGGCATCTCCCCATGAGACGTGGAACCTTGACATTCAAGGGCATCTGGGATGGAGACTTCTACACACTGGATTCAGTCAAGAACCGCGGGTCGCGCCCTCTTGGTGCCACCGTGACGGAGGCACCTGTAGTTCCGCTCCAACAGAGTTCTATGATAAAAGCTCTGTTTCTCAGCTATGTTCACAGTGTCCTAGTTCTTAGGCCTATGAACCTTCATCGCTTCAGCCATACAGCCGGTGACTCCCTGTAAACATGCGCTACTGCCACCGGCTCTCTCTACTCTCTCTCCTCACTGCGGCGCCCCTCGGCCACCTTGCGATGCCCTCTGTACCACCTTGGGGCAATATCCAGCTAAAGCACATGTGGAACGACGTCCCACTCCACTGGAAGAGCCTTGGTCTCCCTCCCGCTGAAACCACGATCGACCTCCATATTGCGCTCAAAGCACGCCGTGAGAATGCTTTGATCGATGCGCTCTACGAAGTCAGCGACCCCTCGCACCCAAAGTACGTCCCTTCTCCACTCTTCCGCTCGTACTCATACTCATTGTGTGCTCCCCTCCGTTCCAGGTACGGCGAACACCTGTCCAAAGAGCAGGTCGCTGAACTTGTCGCACCGCACCCAGAGACGCTTGAGCTTGTCAACGCCTGGCTTGAACACAGCGGCGTGTCCTCCTCTACCTCAATGACACACGGCGGAGGTTGGCTAACAGTCGCCCGCGTGCCCGTATCCAAGGCCGACGATCTCCTCGGCGCGTCGTACCAGATTTACCAGCACAAAAGTACGAACGAGACCATTCTTCGCACAGTCAGCTATGCGCTGCCCTCGGAACTACATTCACACGTGCAAACCATCGTTCCGACAACGCATTTCGCACCTCCACGTATGCTGCAGCAAAATCACAAGAGTTCGATGGGAAAGGCAGCGGCAAGAGTGAACGCCTCGTTGGGGGAACTCGTGACGGTGTTGAATCGTGCTGATGGCAATGCTGAGGTCAGGCCGGACTTCCTTCGCGCACTGTACAAGACGGACGCCTACGTTCCAGCCGCGTTGGACCGGAACAGGATCGGGATTGCCGACTACGGGGATCAGTCTCCGAGCCAGGAGGACCTTACCAAGTTCATGATCGATAATCGCGTCGACGCGGAATCCGCGGCGTTCAGCGTCTTTCAGGTTAACGGAGGGCTGTATGACCCGGAAAATCCCAGCGTCGAAGGGGCCATCAGCACCCAGTACCCCGAAGCCATAGCGTATCCAACACCGCTCATGTATTACAGCGTCGGTGGAACGATGGACTGGTCACCTGAAGACAATAAGCCAATCAAAGGCGACACGTACCTAGAGTGGCTCAAATACGTGATCGATCAGCCGAGCATCCCGCAGACCATCAGCTCAGCGTATGGTGAGGAGGAGCGTGCGCTGCCGTCGGAATATACGAAGGCATTGTGCTTCCTGTTCGCACAGCTTGGTGCGCGGGGTGTCAGCGTCCTCTTTGCGAGCGGCGACGACGGCGTCGGCAAAGGCGACTGCAAGGACGATTCCGGAAACGTCCAGTTCATCCCCAACTTCCCTGCATCCTGTACGTGTGGTATCTCTTTCTCGCTGTGAGCGCAGGTTCAATTTTCTCACCAGAGTGCCATGATTTCGTAGGTCCCTATGTTACTAGCGTCGGCGGAACGACGGGAAAACACCCCGAGGATGCTGCGGAGCTCTCGGGCGGCGGCTTCTCATTCCACTTTCCGCGTCCTCCGTACCAGAAATATGTGATGCCCACCTTCCTCAAGAAACTCGGCAACAAGTATGCTGGCCTCTACAAGTGCGTCCCCTGCCGTTGTATCTATCCCTAATATCTGATTTGTGCAGCCATGAGGGGCGCGGCATTCCCGACATCTCCGCACAGGCGCTCAACTTTGCGATTGTTCTCGACCTTGAGGACGAAGTCACGTCTGGCACGAGCTGCTCGGCGCCCGTGGGTCTTTCCCTGTGGTCTCCCTTCTCCGCTCTGCGTCGCGCATTTTCGAGAAGGTAGCTAACCCCACGCTCACAGACCGCGGCGGGCATAATTTCGTTGCTTAATGACTTTCGTCTTGCAAATGGAAAGACGCCACTCGGCTTTCTCAACCCCTGGCTATATGACCTCGGCCTCGCGGGCCTTAACGACATTAAATCTGGCTCAAATAAGGGCTGCAATACTGAGGGATTCTCCGCCATCGAAGGATGGGATCCTGTCCGTCTCGCGAGAGTCGTGCTTCATTCATTTTCCATGTTGGCTAATTTTAGGCTCTCTAGGTTACAGGTCTAGGTACTCCCGACTTTCTGGAACTGCAGCGCCTCCTACCACCGCAGTAGCAGGCAGTATTCTTGAAGTAAGGTGTGAGGCGGAAGTTCGAGGCTCCCGTCTGCAGACCACACATAGTACGTGTTTTGTAAATGAGATTATTTGCTCAACCTATTGTCCGTGGCATATCCAATCACACAGAAAGTCACACAGCCCAGTGTGGTGCAACGACGACTTTACGGTGAGAGATCGAGTCGCTGACGGGTACTATTAACTATTAGACACTGTTGCTCAGCTAGCCAACTTCAAGAGCGAGCAAGAGAGGGGTCTGGGTGATGAATAGAAGACGAAAGCTGTATTTATCCAGTGTCTAGTGACCAATCTGAGTCGTACTGCAGCAGAAACCACGTCGTAAGTCTGAAGACGAACCTGTACGGTCTGTACGGGTGATCGGCGCAAGACGACCCTACCATATCCGATATCGCCACGACCCTTGGATACGCCGGCTGAAAATTCAGGTGTACAATTAGTTCTGCTGTTCCGTTATTGTTCAAAGATGCCATACTACTAGTACTTGTTTAGAGCATTGAGTTCACGGTTATCGAATGTACATATGACAATGCGACATCATGATGTCTAGCCAGAACAAATTATTTTAGGTATTGTCATCTCCTACTTCTCCTAGTTAGTAGTCTTAGAGTACACCAGGGCCACCACTTTTTCAATTACACAAATGACTAAGTGGCGAGCACCAGGGACTTTCTCCAGAGTCCAGACGTTGGCCTTTAATGTGTCATTCTCGATGTCGATTTCGATATTAGTTACAGGATGCTCATAGAGCTAATGAAAAGAGACGAACTATTCAGTAGATTCTACCACCGCGTCGTGAAAAATTCAAGAGAATGGATAATAATACTTCTCCCCAGAGACGTCCGTCTTACAGTGCATGAGAAACCTGCCCTGCGGCCCCTGCCCCCAGATCTAGCAGCGTTTCCACAATGTGAATAGGCAAAGAGATGCTGGCAGTTCGGTGCTGTCAATATCATCGTGACTCGAGCCAACTTGGATGGCCCTCACTAGCTCAAATATAGAGCCCAAATTCATTGCAAGCTAACATTGAACATTTTTCCAAATCCAGACACATTGTACTCGACTGGGGTGCTAGAGTGCACCAAAAAGGCTATCTCCACCGCCAGGGATAGAGCCACTGGGGAGTACGGCCCAGACGTCCGGAGGAGATTGGAAGTGGAATTGGCCAGCAGCCTGAGCCTGCTGGCCAACTGAATTCTGCCTGACGGGCGTTCCATATACGCAGCTAAGATGTAGCCTGAGAGCGACATAACTTGAACGTGGTGCCATCTCTGGCAGACGTGCACTAGTCTTTAAATTGGCCATTCTCTTGTCTTGCTGGAATGGACTCGGATATGCCGGGTCGAGTTAGACAGAAGTTCGATATCGCCAATTGAATCAGTTTTTCGCCCCATCTACAGGACTGGAATTCTAAGCTCCCCTTTTAAAAGCAAGCCCCCAAAGGCTAGAGAAAGCCGGGGATTTGGAGCCAGGTCGCCTGTGGTAAATCACTTGCACGAGTTCCAGTCACGGTAATATCAAGGGTCTGCGTTTGCGGTCAAATGTGTTCTTACAGTTGAGGTTCTTAGACGGACGTTCGGTTCGAACCGAAGTTCGGAACCGAATTTCCCACTACCGTCACCACCATCCGTCCCACGTTCTGTCTGAGACTACTCGGTCGATATACTTCAGCATTCTCTCACTACAGACTATGTATTCTCATTTCTCGTATAGCTGGATTTGGGAGACTTCACATCAAGAATTTTATGCTTCTCTTCCTACTTCTGCCTTAGAACTCTTCTGCCCTAGATCACAAGAACCCACTTTCCATGCCTTCGTAAATACGAACTTCGATATTTCTCCCGAACAGCGTCGTGTGGTGCTCGTACTTCATGGGAAAGCTTGGGTCCTGATTATCCTCTGAGCTTGGGTCTTGTAACTATAAATCCCCATCAACATCTCCATGATTTCGCTAGGATTCAGTTTGATTTCCTCCTGCTTCCTTGTCTCGACTTGAGCCATGTTCCCGATTACTTCCTTCACTACGATCCTCTTGCTGGTCGCCGGCGTTGCAGCGAAACCCGTCGTTGTTCATAAATCACCCGTATCATTGTCCTTTGCTCAACACTTCAATATCACTGGCGCCCGTGACCTCGTCAAAAAGGACCAGGCTCGCGCAAAACACCTGGTTTCTATCGGAAGAGCACAAAAAAGTGGCATATTCAGAGATGATGCAGTTGTCGGCGCCGCGGTGACTAACGTTGCCACCTTTTATCAAGCCAGCGTAGGCATTGGCTCCCGCCTACCTCTTGTGAGTGACGCTACTTCATCTCTGTCCTAGATTCCGAGACCCGCCTATAGATAATCTCCTCATCGACACGGGAAGCGCGAATACCTGGGTAGGAGCTGGAAAGGCCTATGTTCAGACTAGCACCAGTGTGCAGACAGATGACAGTGTGGTAGGTATCGCATCCTCATGGCAATTAACCCAGGGTGATTAATCCGCATCCGCCAGTCTGTGTCATATGGCAGTGGGTCATTTTCTGGTATGTTTCTATCAATGAGAGTCGTCTGCTCTATCACTGCCCCCGACTTCTCAGGAGCGGAGTACTTGGACACTGTGACCATTGCCGATGGGCTCGTTATTCCCCAACAATCCATCGGTATTGCATCACAGTCCACTGGCTTCGATGGTTTCGACGGAATCCTCGGGTCAGCGCAAAAGCTCATCCCTTTAAATCCGCACTGACACGGTTATTCTCTAGGATCGGACCTGTGGACTTGACTCTTGGGACTTTGAGTCCGAATACACAATCCACTATCCCCACAGTCACGGACAACCTCTTCAGCCAGGGAACTATCACGTCTGACGTCCTTTCCGTGTCTTTTGAGCCCACGACCTCGACATCAGTCCAGAATGGTGAACTGACGTTCGGCGGCACCGACTCCTCAAGGTACACTGGCGCAATTACGTTCGTGTAAGCACCCGTGGTCATGAGCTGTAACTTTGAGATGTTCACACTCACATGGAACTGGCTAGCCCCATTACGTCGACTTCACCTGCCAACACATTTTGGGGTATCGATCAGTCCATCCGGTATGGTGTTTCTACCAACATCCTATCGGATACTGCTGGTATCGTCGACACTGGGACCACTCTCATCCTCATTGCCACCGGTAAGCACACCTTTGCTCTTGACGAGATAAACCTATGACACTCGCGCACGCGCAGACGCGTTCGAAAAATACCAATCTGCGACTGGTGCCACCCTTGACAATGGCACGGGCTTGCTCAGAATCACCTCGACTCAGTTCAACACCCTTGAGTCGTTATTCTTTACCACAGGGGGAGTACATTCGAGCTCACCGCGAACGCGCAGATCTGGCCGCGGGCACTGAACACGCTAATAGGCGGCAGTTCCGGCAACATCTACCTTGTCGTCAGTGACCTTGGCACTCCCTCCGGACAGGGCCTCGACTTTATCAACGGTTACACTTTTCTTGAGCGGTTTTATTCTGTCTATGATACTGCCAACAATCGTGTTGGCCTTGCCACCACCCCGTTCACCACAGCCACCACCAACTGAAACGGATAACATTCGGTGGGTGGCTATTACCTCTGTTCTACAACATCATCTGAATGACACAGAACGGATGACAGAGGGTTATTTTTGATTGTCCGATTAACGTCAGTAGCTTCCCCATGGATACCTCGTGACATTCTCTTGGTATAAATTTAGATCCACTTCACATTATTATTTTAGTGGGTAGTTCTGGGCCACTAACCCAAATTGATAAATCCCCAGTTCTCGTACGGATATGATCGGATTCGTTGTCCTGGACTCTACCGGAAATGGCATTGCAGGATGATAGAAGATTTTTGCCGGCTAAGCATGCGTGCTCTGAAGTCTAACGTGATTCACACACCATCTGTGCATGTCGCGGAGTGGTGACGTGGCGAAAGGCGATGGGCGATAAACTGTAAATTCAGTGTGGTAGTCACGTAAAGCATCATGCATCATGCATCATGCGTCAAGGTACCGTCAAGATTTACACTAAGTCAAGAGCCGCGGGCCGTTGCTAGCCTGACTTGGAGTACTCTTGTTGTCATGTGACGCTGAGTCGCACGATAAAAGCTCTGGTTCCAAGCCATGTTGGAGGCCCCTCGGTGTGCCAGCACTTTTCAGTAAGGCCAAACAACTGGTGACCCCCCGTAGCAATGCGCTACTGCTACCGCTGGCTCTCTGTACTCGTTGCTGCACCCATCGGCTACATCGTTGCGGAGCCACTTGCATCACATTGGAATGAAATGCGGCCGAAGCACGCTTGGAACGACGTCCCAGCCAATTGGGAGAACCTCGGTCTCCCTCCCGCTGGAACCACAATCGACCTGCACATTGCGCTTAAGGCGCACCGCGAAAATGCCCTCATTGAAGCGCTCTATGAGGTTAGCGACCCGTCGCACCCAAAGCATGTCGTGTTCTCCACCCCACTCTCCAACTCGTGTCCATACTCAAGTATATTCCGCTCCTTTTCAGATATGGTTCTCACTTATCCAAAGAGCAGGTCGCTGAGCTTGTCGCGCCGTACCCAGAGACACTTAAACTTGTCAATTCTTGGCTTAAACATTACGGCGTGTCCTCCCCTATCTCGATGACACATGGCGGCGGTTGGCTGACAGTCACCGGCGTGCCCGTGTCCCAGGCCGACGTTCTCCTCGGCGCGTCGTACCGGATCTACCGACAGACTGGTACGAACGGCACCATTCTCCGTACAATCAGCTACGCGCTGCCCTCGGTGTTACATGCACACGTACAAACCGTCGTGCCGACGACACACTTTGCACCTTCGCGAGAGCTACAGCAAACATCCCCAGGCGTTCGAGGGAAAAGGCAGCGAACTCATCGGGAGATCTCCTGACAATGCTGTCGAACCGTGATGGTAGTGATGGTGATGTCGGTGATATCGAGGTCACGCCAGAGTACCTGCGCTGGCTGTACAAGACAGCCACCTATGAACCTGTAGGGATGAGCCGGAATACCCTTGGGGTTGTGGACTATGGAGATCAGTCACCGAGCCCGGAGGATCTCAGAGCGTTTATGCTTGATCATCGCCACGACGTGGAGGAGGACGAGAGTTTCGCCTTGACGATCATCCAGATTAACGGCGGACGGTACAACCCGTACAAGCCTGGCATTGAAGGGAGTATCAGTACTCAGTACCCCGAAACCATTGCATATCCGATACCACTCACTTATTATAGCGTCGGTGGAGTGATAGAATGGCTGCCCGGCAGCAACTTGCCAAGCCCAGACGACACGTACCTCGCATGGCTCGGCTACGTGATTCATCAGCAGAACGTTCCGCTGACAATCAGCATACCGTCTGGCGACGATGAGCTTGGTTTCCCGCCGGAATATACGAAGGCGTTGTGCATTTTATTCGCACAGCTCGGGGCGCGGGGCGTCAGTGTCATCTTCGCGAGCGGCGATCACGGGGTCGGCAAAGGCCAATGTAAGGACGCCTCCGGAAGAGTTATGTTCAGGCCCATCTTCCCTGCATCATGTGCGTGTGGCGTTTATCTCTCGTCCGGCAGTACACAAACGCCGGTTCAAATCGCTCAGAAACGGTTTTGCAGGCCCCTTTGTCACCAGCGTCGGCGGAACGATGGATGACGACCCCGAGGTCGCGGCGCCCCTCTCTGGTGGCGGCTTCTCGTACCACTTTTCCCGGCCGTGGTACCAGGACGAGGTGGTGCTCACTTTCCTCCAGAACCAAGGTAGCGAGTATGCCGGCCTATACAAGTGCGTTCGCTGCTTCGCTTGGTTCTATTGTTTATTTCCAATTTGTGTAGCCCTGGTGGGCGTGGTATTTCCGACATCTCCGCACAGGCAGTCAACTTCTTGATGCTTCGCAACCTCAGAGACGATCATACGAATGGCACAAGTTGCTCAGCGCCTGTGCGTTTTCCCCTATTGTCTCCTTCTTCCGCTCTAAGTCGTCCATCTTTGAGCCACCTGCTGACCTCAATTTCACAGACCGTGGCGGGCATAATCGCGTTGCTTAACGACTTCCGACTTGCAAACGGCATGGATCCGCTCGGCTTTCTCAACCCTTGGTTGTATGGCGGAGGCCTTTCGGGCCTCACCGACATTACATCTGGTACCAATCCGGGCTGCAATACTAAAGGATTCTCCGCTATCAAAGGATGGGATCCAGTCCGTCTCGCAAGAAACGTGTCTCCTTCGCTCTGGCTAATTTTAAGCTCCATAGGTCACGGGTCTAGGGAGTCCCAACTTTCTAAATCTTCTGCACACAGTTATACCGGTACGACGCACCAACCCTGCTGCGGATGCAACCCAGAACGGCTGACTCATTCACACTGGTGATCGAGTCTCGGGCGCTAAGTTATTATCCCCCCATCTTTTCTCACCTAGGTGGTGGGACGTTGCCAATCTGTGGAGAAGTCAAGAATAGTGACAGCGAATTTCCATAATACAACTTCAAAAGAAAGCAAATATATCGAACAACTACTCGTACTACAGCAAAAACCGGTGGAAAATCTGGACCCTGGAAACGACCTGTTACGCGACGACTTGCGTCGGCGAGGATCGTGACGTTGTTGACTCCTCGATATCATGCTACGATTCTCACATGCAGTCGTTGATCATTCACATGTTCAACTAGTTTTCGTGCTCTGCAATTGCTCACACGGATTGACGCACATACTACTACTAGTTCAAGGCATTGAATCCACAACGATCAAATTCATACGAATGTACATTTCAATAAAACTACTGTCTTATCCCCAGGTGCCCCCGAATGACCATGTATCGGGTTTGCGAGTGTGACTGTCATATCACTGTGTTTCTAGAAGCCTTGAGGGTGTTGTTATTGTTATGCGCCGCTTCATGCACTGTCTTTTCGATTATCAAGTGCGCTCAGTCGTGCTACAAAGTTTGGCGTCCCGAGACCAGTGACCTAGGAATATTAAAATCAGCCAGCGTGGAAAATGGAGACACAAGTCTCGCAGGACGAACAGGATCCCATTAGGAACAGCCGAGAATCCTTCAGTGTTGCAGCAACCCGGGTTATTGCCGTCTGTGATATCGGTGAGGCCCGCGAGTCCGTCGCCGTACAACCAGGGGTTGAGCCAGCCAAGCGGTTCCTTACCGTTCGAAATGAGGTAGTCATTAAGCAGTGGGGCTATGCTTGCCACGATCTGGAGACTGTCGGTCGGGTGTGTGCTTGAGGATGGAGATGAGAACGCACCGGGACTGAGCAGCTTGTGCCGCTCGCAAACAAATCCTTGCCCTTGAGGACGAACCAGAATCTGAGCGCCTGTGCCGAGACGTCAGGGATACCGCGTCCAGCAGCACTGCACAAAATGAAAAGTAAGAATAGGGTAGGTAAGGTCATAGTAGCGAGCACACTTGCAGAGGCCGGCATGCTGGTCGCCGAGTTTGCTGAGGAAGGTGGGGACTGCCTCGTCCTGGAACTCAGGGCGTGGAAAGTGGTACGAGAGGCCATCCCCAGAGAGGGGAGCCGCCTCTTCGGGGAGTTGCTTTGTTGTACCACCAACGCTAGTGACATAGGGTGTTACGTGCGAGCAGCACGTGAGCCTGACTTAGGTGACTAAAGGATGAACGCGGTGACTTAGTGGGTTTCTAACTCTAGCGCGAAGGCAGAGTGTCGTCTCAATGCTCGAAGGCAGAGTCTTGCTTCTTTAGCTCGTAGGCTAGTCGCGACCCCGAAGGATGAGAGAGAACGAAGCTTCTGATAACAAGTTGAGAATAGTACAAGAAATCCAAGCTATCGACTACAACAGTCGATAGCTTCCTTATAACACTAACGCGCGATCCGCCTTTGTCAGCGAGACCGCCACTACTACTATCTGCTGGGTAATCGTCCACTGAGTGAGCCATCAGTCATCGTACAGTAATCAAGCCATCAGTCATCGTACAGTAATCAAGCCATCAGTCATCGTACAGTAAGCGAGTCATCAATCATCCGTCAGTCATCGTATAGTAAGCGTTCCCCTAGATCACGTCCCATCGGTTATGGGTTAGGTCAGATACCGGCTATGACCCGGGACGTTACATCACCCTCTTCACAAGGGTGAGCGCCCTCGCTCTACTACCCAATTGGGCACTGTGGTTAGTCCCACATCCGTCTTGTGTTCGTCTCTGATCCTCAGCAGGGCGTGAGCCCATCCCAACCGCTTTGCAGAGTGGCACGCGCGATCAACATGCACGAAGATGTCGTCTTCGAGCCTCTTGATCGCTGTCTCCAGCTCCTTGATGACTTCCTGGGACGCGCGGTAGCGCCTTACTTCAGCGGCTAGGGAAATATCCCCTAGCCTGGCAAGGGCTTCATCAACCTGGCGCCGTCCCCGGAAGTCAGCGCGTAGGTACTGCAACTCTTCGCAGGTGTACTCAGCTGCTGGCCCCATGTCCCGACACGGCTCGGCATGGATGTCTCCTTGGTAGACTGGTGTGTAGCGACCCATCGTCCCAAAGACCTCTGGGTTATCGCACATCCGTACTCGTACGTACCGGGCGGGGATGCGACGTCCCTCGTGTTCGATCACCATAGGGACCCAGTTCATCCCATTGTTGAGGACGAATCCACTGGGGGTAGGCGATAAGGTACGGATAGGGCGCCTCGGCGCATCCGCTCGGCGCGTATTGATGGGTGAGGCATCGCGCGCCTCGGCGTATGATGGGAGTCCTCGGATGGCGTATCCCTCCTCCGCAGTCGGTCTGTAGATGACAGCAACCAGAGGTGCTCCTCCTTCGTCATCCATGGCTTCGTCGGCAATGTCGTCTGTTTCTTCTTCTTCGTGGACTCGGGGGGGAATGCGCATGGGGGCGCAGTGGCAGTAGTCTTGGGGGTTGTCGCATCGAGTGCAGATGATGTTGGTGTCGTGATACGAGCCGTCGGAGGATTCGTCACTGTCGTATCGATCGACAGCGGTGGTGGATGTGAAGGCAGTGGAGGGCTGGAGGATACTTGCCTCATCAACCTCTGTATCCTCGTCCGTCTCTCCTGCGGCGTCATCTTCGTTACTTGGTCCAGCCGCCAAGAGGTCATTACCTCCTTCAACAACCCGTAGTCCCTCCTCATCTGCCTCCACTCTTCCGCTTGCGGGTGTGGGGAATCGCCTGCGAGCCTCGGCCAAGTCTCTTTCTCGCTGTTCTCGCTGTTCTCGATCTTGCTCGGCGACCGATCTGACATGCTCGATGGCAGAGCAGAATGGGTCGTCCACATTGTTGTTGTTGTCGTATGTGGTGAGGGTGTCGACGTGGGGGATCTCGTCAATGTGGACAATGGTGAGTGGGACATGAGACATGTTACGAGTGGTTGTGGAAGATGAACAGTTCACAATCGCTGTTTTTATGTGAGTCTCAGCGGTTGGATTGGCTTGTTTGTACTTCCTTATCTCGTCGTCTGCATGTACGTCGTCCCACGGGACCCACTGGTTATCCGAGTCGGCGTAGCCTTTCCACTTGATCAGGTATTGTAGTTTGCGCCCGCGTCCGCGCCTTCTTGAGTCTAGTACTTTTTCGACCTCGTATTCTTCCACGTCTCCTACCAATTCTGGTGGTGGGCGTTGGTAATTTACGCCGTGAGTCATTGTTTCTTTGTAAGGGGTCAGGAGATCTGTGTGGAAAACATCATGGATGCTCCACTGTGTGGGAAGCTCGAGTCGATAGTTTACGGGAGACATCACCTGGACGACTCGAAATGGTCCATGCCTCCTGGGCGCAAGCTTTGTGGTTGGCTGGTTAGTGCGTAGGTGGCGTCCTTCGAGCCAGACCCTGTCTCCTATCTGGTACCTGGGGGAGTCACGGTGTTTGATCCATGACTGTTGCGCGCGTCGCATGTGGTTTTGTGCCTGTTCTCTTATCTCCTTTAATTGTTCCAGTCGCTTCTCAACTCTTGGTATGGGTGATTTCTTATCTGTCCAGTTAGTAAGAGGGTGATAGCCCATTAGTAACCTGAACGGCGTCTCGTGTGTGGACTCGTTAGTCCAATTGTTGTGTGCAAATTCCGCGAGCACTAGATAATCTGCCCAGTTGTTCTGTCGTTCATTAGCCCATAGCCTAAGGTACTGTTCCAACCATTGGTTGGTTCGCTCCGATTGCCCATCCGTTCGTGGGTGGTAGGCTGTTGAGATATTTTGTTGTATTCCCAGGACCTTGCACAGTTCTCTTGTGAATTTCGACGCAAACCGGGGGTCTCTGTCACTGATAATCTTCGTTGGTAATCCGAACCACGCTACGACATGTTTTGCATAGAGCCTTGCAGTTTCTTCGCCCGAGATTTCCTCCTTGCATGGTATGAATATAGATGCCTTTGAGCAGTCATGATCTGTGATCGTTAGCACAGAGTCGTATCCTCGCGACACCAGAAGTTTGGTAATGAAATCTAGCGCCACCACTTCGAATGGTAGGGCCTCCGGTTGAGGAAATATTGGTTGTAATGGCGCTTTTGTCCTCTGTGTATTGACCTTGCATCGTTGGCATTCTGCACATCCTCGGACGTACTCTGCTATGTCTTGTTTCATCGTGGGCCACCAGTAGTTTCATTCCACTAGTTGCGTCGTTTGGTTGATTCCTGGGTGACCATGAATGGGAGGATCGTGATGCGTGGAAATTACTTCTCTGATTTCCTCTATTGGTCCTGTCACTACGAGCCGTTGTCCCTGGTACCACCAGAGTCCGGCCGCTTTTGTCAGTTTGTGGGGGTCGACCCACTTACGTATCCTCTGTTCGTCCTGTTGCCGGGTGGTCGTGGTTGTTCGTACGAATATTTTGTCTGGTAGTACGACGACATCTTCGTTATCTTCTTCTCCTTGATCGTAATCGGGCCTTCGAGATAGTGTGTCGGCTCGTCCATTGGCCGCGCCTTTGACATGATGTATCTCGAAGTTGTATTCCGCGAGTTCGAGTACTTCCCTGGCAATTCGCCTACTGATCTTTTGGGGGTCTCGCCAGTATTTGAGGTTAAGATGGTCGGAGAAAATGCGTACTTTATGTGGCGAGCCTGCTAACAGGTGTCGCCAGTTTCGCAATGCTTTTACGATGGCCAACAATTCTAGGTTGTAGATGTCGTAGTTGCGTTCGGCGGCGTTGAGCGTTGCTGAGTAATAACCCACAGGATGTCGCTTTCCATCTTGTTTCTTTTGCAGTAGTACCGCTCCGACTGCAAATCCTGACGCGTCCACTTCTAGGTCGAATTGCTGGGTTTGGTCTGCGTGCGCTAATATGGGTTCTGTGGTGACTCGTTTTTTAAGCGTGTCAAACGATGTTTGATGTCTTGTTCCCCACTGCCATGGTTCGTCTTTTCGTGTAAGCTCGTTGAGTGGCTTGGCGACATTGGCAAATCCTCTGATAAACTGCCGATAAAAGTTGCAAAAACCAAGGAATGATCGTACTTCCTTTACTGATGTGGGTGTTTGCCAATCGCGGACGCCCGAAATTTTGATGGGGTCCATGCGTGTCACCCCCTCTTCAAGGATTACCCCCAGGTAATCAATACTGGGAGCGTTGAAGACACATTTCTCGGGTTTGAAAAAGAGATTGTTCTTTTGTGCTATGGCGAGCACATCGCGGACTGCGTCTTGGTGTTTCTCGATCGCTAGTGGTTGTCTTTTGGTTGCTATGGCGATATCATCCATATATACCCTGATTGTCGTTCCGGCCGCTTCGTGTTTCGTGATTATTGGTTGATAGATGGTATTCATGAAACTTTGGAATGTTGCCGGCGAGTTACACAAGCCAAAGTACATGACAGTCGGTTCGAATAATCCCTGACGTGTTTTGAATGCGGCCTTAGGTTCGTCTCCTTCTTTGATCCTAATGTTGTTGTATCCTTGTCGGACGTCGAGCTTACTGAATATTTGTGCTCCTCCAAGATCTCTGACTAGATCATCAATAAGGGGAAGTGGGTATTGGTTTCGTATAGTCCACTCATTGATCTTCCGATAGTCCTGTACGGGTCGTAGTTTCCCGTCCTTCTTTTTGATAAAAAAGAAAGATGATGCATACGGGGATTTTGAGGGACGAATATATCCCTTGTCTAGTTGTTCGTCAATAAACTCGTCCAGTGCTGCGTCTTCTACCCTTGTCATTGGGTATACTTTGCAGTCAATAACGTCTGGTGCTCCCTTCTTGAATTCAATTGCGTGGTCGCAACTTCGTCTTGGTGGGAATCTTTTTGCTTCTTCTTCACTGAATACCCATGCGAATTGTTGGTATTCTTTTGGCACTTCGACGTTCTTGGTATATTGCTTGGCATCTATTGCAAGCTCGACCGCTGACCGTCGCCCATACACCTGTTCTTCTAACGTTGTCACGACTTGTTTTTTTGCTTCGGTGGTGAACATTCGTGAGACTTTAACGTCTTTTTGTTCTTCGTTAAGCAACCTTGCTAGTACGGTCCTTTTGTCGCTTGGGTTGACCGTCCGTAGTACGATAGGGAGCTGTTTCTCGTCAATAGTGGCGTGTCGCCAACTGAACCTTGGTTCGTAGGTTGCGAGCCACGGGTATCCTAGCAATACGTCTTCCTTGCCGATGTCGGTGATTAGGAAGCGCATTTCCTTTTTGTTCCTCCTGTTTCCACATTAAGCGTGAGGTAGTGTGTGATCTGCCCCGCTTCATTAGTGGTATCGTCGATGTTGTAGATGTTTTTTGGCTTATCTAGTGCCCGTTGTCCCAACCCCATCCTTTTGACGAATTGTGGATGGATAAAATTGTCAGTGGCTCCTGAGTCCACCAACGCTTTGATGTCGGCCATGTTGTAACTTGCATGAATGGATACTGGTACTCGCATAGATCGGTAGCACATAATGTACACAGAGTTACAACGTATTGCCCTTACCCAGGCCGCCGGGTTCAGGCGTTTCCAAAATCCTGTCCCATCAACTGCTGTAGGACCAGGTCTTTGACTTCTTCGTCATCTCCTGCTACTCCTCGCAGCCATTCCGCTGCCTTTTCTTCTTTGGTTGTCGCTGTTTCGGCTGCGCGTGTCTGCGCATCTCGGCGCCTCCTTGGTTGCCTGCAATCGCGGCTGATGTGTCCCATTTTCTGGCAGTTGTAGCACTGCGTTTGGCTGTGGTCTCATTTGAACTGCCTTTGTATGAACCCCCCTTGGGGTGGGAATGGCGGTTGTGGGGGCCTAGCGTTCCTGGGATGGTTCGCTATAATGTCTTCAGCCCCTGCCAATCGTCCTCGTACGCGATCTGCGGATGTGTCCATTCGGTTGTCGTTCTGAAGTGGTGCTAGCAACTTAGCTAGTGCTCCTCCTGTTGTACGCCCTGGTTTGAAGGCGTCTAGATTCCCCCTGACCGTTTGCATGTGAATCCACTTCTGCTGCCTCTTCAGGGCAGACTCTCTCCATTCTTCGTAGTTTCGGGGGTCATCGTGTTAGTACATGGTCTCGTATAGCGCGCGTGGTAGTCCTCTTGTAAAGTACTTGAGTGTTTGTTCGGCGTTGATGTTGTATCCCGCATGTCGAACGAGCTGTTCGAATTGGGCGATGTAATCGTCGATTTTTCCATCCTTCATGTGGATACCGGCGTCGAGCTGGGCTTGTGCTCGTTCTTTGCTGAGGACGTCGCCAAACTGTCTTTGAAAGGCGTGGAGTAGATTCTCCCACAGCCTGTTGTCGAATTGGCTGGTGCCCGTGGCGATCTCGTTGACGAGCCATCGACTTGCCGACATAACCCATTGGTTAACCGCGTTTCCCTGAATGTATGTGAGAAACAACATAGCTTTCTGATATTTATTCAGCATGGCTGAATGATTCGCGTTGACTCCTGCATAGACCTCCCATTGGAGGATGAATGCCTCGGCTTGTGACCTGCTTCCTGTGAATGTTGGTGGTGGGTTACCAATGAACTT
Organism: Lactarius quietus; assembly: GCA_015025155.1. NCBI lineage: Eukaryota > Fungi > Basidiomycota > Agaricomycetes > Russulales > Russulaceae > Lactarius > Lactarius quietus. Next base: position 2,528 of record WITN01000201.1, on the reverse strand, counting down.
GTCATTGCCCCCTTGGTGTGCGTTGTGGGCTACTGCGGGCCCTCCTAGAGGTGGTCCTCCTCCTGGCGGTCCTCCTCCTCCGCCTGGCATTCCTCCTCCTGGTGGTCCTCCTCCTCCTCCTGGCAGTCTTCCTCCTCCACCTGGTGGTCCATTATCTCGTGGTCGCAAAGGTGGGAATGGCCTGTTTTCGGGTGACGGTACCCTGTTGCGGTTGAGCCGAAACTCGTAGAACATTTCTGTTCCTTCAGGGATGCTTGGTGCGTCGGGGACATCTGGTCCCATGGCTCGGTTAGCGGCTTCCATGTCTTCTGGTTGTAGTTGTTGAACGTGGCCTGTCTGTTCGTTTATGACAAGTCGGGGTGGTGATACTGCTGTTTGAGTAGTCATGTAGCTGTATGGTATCCCTCTAATAGGTTCGGGGATATGTAACTCAGCTGTTTGTGCGGCTAGTGTGTCTACCTCCGGTGATTGCACTGCGATTTCCTCGAGTTCTATTACTTCACTGTGTGGGGTTGGCGATCGTCCGCTAGTAGGGCTTGATGGTGTTGTTTCTGCTCGTAGTTGAAATTCGGCCCTTGGTGGTTCCGAATCGAGGGTGTCTACTTCTTGGCCGTCTATAGGCCCTTGTTGGTCGATTGGTCGTGCGTCGACTAGTGGTACGTTGATATGTAAGTCGTCAGCTGCTGGTCGTGTTGCTTCAAAATAATTGTTCGTGTTGCTCCACCTGAGCTCGACCCAGCAACAGCGTTCCTTGTTGAATACTACGGGATGATATCGCTGCGCGGTAGCTGCTTCTGCGTAGTATCCTGTGTTGTTCTCGTCGGATCTTCTGGTATCTGGTACGTGTCGCCACCTGACTCGTCCTATGAGGTAACGAGTTGGTGCGTCTCATTCTCTTGAGTTGATGCGATAGGGCACAAAGTCCCAGCCGTCTTTGGTGTTGAGAGTTGCCACGGCGTTCGATTTAGGAGAGCTTGGATTTAATGTTACGTGCGAGCAGCACGTGAGCCTGACTTAGGCGACTAAAGGATGAACGCGGTGACTTAGCGGGTTTCTAACTCTAGCGCGAAGGCAGAGTGTCGTCTCAACGCTCGAAGGCGGAGTCTTGCTTCTTTAGCTTGTAGGCTAGTCGCGACCCCGAAGGATGAGAGAGAACGAAGCTTCTGATAACAAGTTGAGAATAGTACAAGAAATCCAAGCTATCGACTACAACAGTCGATAGCTTCCTTATAACACTAACGCGCGATCTGCCTTCGTCAGTGAGACCGCCACTACTACTATCTGCTGGGTAATCGTCCACTGAGTGAGCCATCAGTCATCGTACAGTAATCAAGCCATCAGTCATCGTACAGTAAGCGAGTCATCAATCATCCATCAGTCATCGTATAGTAAGCGTTCCCCTAGATCACGTCCCATCAGTTATGGGTTAGGTCAGATACCGGCTATGACCCGGGACGTTACATAGGGGCCTACGAAATCAGGTTGATATCATGAGCGACTTATGCATGGGTGTGTACTACTCCCAAGGGATGACAAAACATCACACGCATATGTTGCAGGGAATGTGGTGGAGAATCGGACAACGCCCCAGGGTTCTTTGCAATCCCCACGGCCGACGCCGTTATCACCAGTGGAGAAGAGAGGACGCTGACGCCACGCGCACCGAGTTGTCCAAACAGGTCATACAAAGCAGTCGTATATTCCGGTGGGAGATTCTTCTCGGGGAAACCATAGGACGCGCTGATCGTCCGTGGAATGTTCTTCTGAGTGAGTAAGTATTTGAGCCACTCCTGGAACGCGTCGCCCAGCGGGACCGGTTTGCGAGTGTCTGGAGTCCATCGCATTTTGCCACCGATACTGTAGAAGATGTGCGGAATAGGGTAGTCTATGGCTTGTGAGAGCTGCATGTCAACATCGGGCTCCGCTGAGGGGTTATTCTGCTCGTATCCGCCACCATTGATCCGCTCAACAGTGTATGTCGCGGCTATCGCGTCATCGCGATATTCAGACATGAACAACGTCAGATCTGCCTGGCTGGGGTACTGATCCTTGTATCCCGCAATCCCGAGCATGTTCGTCTGGTTCGTCCGGTTGGCACATAGGCTTCCGTTTTGTACAGCCAGCGCAAGTCTGCCATCTTCAGCCCGGCGCGTTTAGATAACTCCATCACCTCTCTTGGAGTTACGTTAGTGAGCACCGCTGCTGCTCCAACAGAACAAACAAGTGGTGTTTGCCAGCGTGAGCTCGTGGAAGCGACCCACGTCGTTGGCACGACCGTTTTCAAGTATTTGTGCAGTACTGCTGGTAGCCCATAACTCGTCGTGTGGAGAATTGTCGTGTCGTTCGTCCCAGAATGCCGGTAGAGCTGGTACGATGCACCGATAAGTTCATTAGCTTTGATGACGGGTACGTCGGTGAAGGTCAACCACCCGCCGCCGTGTGTCGTTGAGATAGATGAGGACGGTACGCCATGATAGTCAAGCCAAGAGGTAACGAGCTCAAGCGCTTGGGGGTGCGGCGCGACAAGT
>WITN01002009.1:0-10410 GCA_015025155.1 Lactarius quietus | reverse complement strand
ATTCAGCAGTTCCAGATATACTCCAGGAAGCTCTGCAATAGAGAGTATGGTCTCTCAGAGGACAAGGAACCCAAGTGTGAGGACACCGCCAAGAGCTGTTGGCCATACCAGCTTTCTTATAGTAGATAGTGATTTGCCAGCTCGGCTTGGCCTGAAAGCCACGGCTATGGCTTGGCATTTTGGGGGCTCAGGCTTCATCGGATTCATGACCAGGGCTGGCCTCCCAGCTTTTGGGAGCTTTGGCCAGCTTCGGCTTTTGAGGCTACAGCTTCAGGCTTTTAGAACAAGAAATAAAATTAGTCTAAGATTACAAACAAGACCAATTCTGAATCAGGAAGCTGAATATTGGCAGTGATTGATTTGAGTCTGCTCCTGTGTTCCGATGAACTGAGCCCCCAATGTGGACCGTGACCGACACACGCTGTTTGTCGTATTGAACACCATGTGAGCCCTTTTATACAGATGAGCCGTACCTAAGGTTAAACGCAATCGAAACGTCTAAGTCGACAGTTGTGAGGGATGAGTGTGAAGTGGGGAAAAGGTAATTGAATAGTCCGAGGGAGAGAGAAAGTCGCTAGGTGGAGACACGAGGCTAACATGAGGCGTGAGAACACAAGGCATAAGTAGAAAATAGGGAAGTTGGGAATGTGGGCAACGTGGCCAAGTAAGAGTGCCGGTGATCACAATGACACGCACTAGCAGTACAACGAGACTGTTAGAAAAGGTAAGTAAATCAAAGAAGAAATGGGCGTGCCTGTGCCCAAGACAGAGAGCGTGATACTAAGGCTTCAGGCAAGACAGGATCTACGGGCACAAGGTTAATCGGCCGAGGGTAGATGATACTGAAAGAGTCCAAAAGGAGCACATTGTTGTTGGATGAAAGGGAGGGGAGGAGCTACGAGGATTGGATGCTTATTTTGAGGTCGGCAATGGCCTTGAAGTGACCTCCCGATAATGGTTCTTCAGGCAGCGAGGGACATCCAATGTCAACGGAAGAGGCAACGAGGGGTATAGAATCAAAGAGCGACAAGTTGGCAAGATGAGGGGACAAGATGAAGAGTACATGAGGCTGATGAAAGTGACGTGAACTTAAAGGTGAGTTTTGCTGGCTCAAGATGATAACCAAAATAGGAAGAGGAACTTCGGAAGGCCGAGCATGTGTTACAGCATGCTGAGAAGATGTCGAGATGTGTGAGGTCCATGTGGAGTGCGGAGAACCTGAACTGGGATCGAGTGAGTGAATGATGCAACACAGTGCAACACGACATGCTCTCAGGATCATGCTGTGCGGGTTTAATGGGTTAGGGTTGGAGGTGAGGGGCAAGACACTTGCCCATCTTGTCCGAAGTGTGGCAGCTCTCCATGACTTGCAGTGGCAGCAGTAGCCAAGCCCAATGTTAGTGGACTGTGAAGCCTGCTATGCATTCTGAGCCTCTATCTGCAGAGAGAACCCCGGTAGTGCAAATATGATTGTCATGTGAATCCGAGTGAATCAAACTGGGATAGGATGAATTGCTACAGGATGCTGCAATGCAGGAGAATCAGTATGAGAAGCAAGGAGAATCTCAGAAACGCACCTCTACTTCCCAATACCCTGGCAAAGTTTCGTGGTGACAGTAGATTCGTGGCTCCCAAGTCCAGCATGGTTGAGCCGGAGCTGTGGGCTGAGCTGCCGTCCTGCCAAAATCTGGCACTGGAGACGTGGGCTGTCCAAAGCTGCGCCGGTGGCATCCGTGGGAACAGCTTCCAATGGCTGGCTTCCACCAGCATCTGGCTTCTAGGCCAAGCCAGCAAATCACTAATAGTAGTCTAGTGATAAGGGATATTTGAGGGACACTTGTGTTATGTAACCTAGTGAATTACTTCACACTGTCAGTCATTTTTCTCACTGCATCACATTATGGGGCCAGCAGAAGAAATTAACATAAGGTGTGCTTGACATTTGTCTGCTGGAAGGGGCTGCAGTTGATCTGCCTCACTTAAACAAATTATAAAACCAGCTTAGGAACTGACAGACTGGAGAGTGTATGCCTGGCTTGAGAGCTTGGCTGGAAGACAGGCTAAGAATGTGAAGGCAATGCATTGCAGATGTTTGTTGTCATTGACTGCTTACAGTCTGCTTCCATGCTCAAGATACTTTTATAAATAGCTTTCAATATCTTTACATACAGCATACAGTACAAGTATAAGAATCAGATCAACTATTTACTCCTCTTCTTCCTCTTCAATCTCAAACCCCTCAACATTAAGCATATCTAATCCTGCATGTTGTCTTAAGACATGAACTCTTGACTCCATCACCCAAATCCCAACCAATTTAGTGATATGAGAGGTTTCCAACACCACATAGTCTTTAGACCACTCTCCACACCATCTTCCATGTATGTCAACTGTCCTCACAAGCTGATGAAAGACTACCAATTTGTGACCACTGTCTAGTAGAGAGTAAAATGCCATTGCCTCTCCAAAAATGGGCACCTCTTCCTGATATTCAAAGTATCTATATGACCTGGAAGCTTGGCCTCCTTGCTCAGATATTCTGCTCCTTAATGTGACATCTCCTGGGATTTTACACTTCCCCCATCTCTGAACTTTCAGGTCCATATCAAAATCCTCTTTATGATAATCACAAATTGCAGCAATGTGATGATAATATTCTGAGGGTCCATTTATTTCCCCCCTTTTGATTGGAAGTGACTGATATAGATGTTTAGACTTCCTTTTCTCCTTGGGCAGTGTTTTTAAGAAATAATACTTCAAGGTCAGCACCTTGTTATTTGCCCTTTCAAAAAGCATTGTGGCAATGTTGCCAAATTGTGCTTTTTAGATCTGACTTTATGACCAATCTCTCCAATGGCCCTTTCAACTGTGGCTTGAGAACCAAATCTGATTGAGCCATTTCATGAAATATGAGTTGGGACATGAATCAATTGCTAGATGCACAGTCTGCACTTGAAACTTTGGTTGGATCATTATGAACATAAAGCCTTTCAAATCCTTTAAGGATAGATGTGCTTGAGAATGTAAGGCTGCTAAGTCATCATTACACTTTGGTGTGTGAGACATTGCAATTTCAACAATATTCACAAACTCCACAAAGTTCTCTAGCACATCTTCATCAAATCCTAGCTCCCATGCCATTGGTATGATAAAATAATAAGGACAGCCATCCAGTCATAAATTTTGTATTGGCTGTGGGGCTTTTTGTACAGGTTTCTTATTGGCCCACAAAATGATGGTGGAGTGTCTTTACTGCCCTCTCAATCTCTTCACCAAGTTCTGAGGCCATTTCTGCACTCATATGTATCTTCTCATCAGGTGTACTGTGAGTCACCCACACATCTCAGATGTGCACCATGCAGTTTTCATACAATAAATGAAATGGATCCAGGGAAAGAATGATGGATGCAAAAATGCAGGACTGGCTGCACATATAGTAGGGCATGAGATTCCTGTATTAGTCACAATCCTTTGGAGTTCTTGTTTAGTGACAGCAGAATCAAGCCTTCTAATTGTCTCCCAATAATGATCTTGGGATCTCAATGGCAAGTTAGCCATATTCACAATAGGGCACTTTTTATATATACCCTCTTCTCAGGTGGAGAGATTGGATAATATTGGGGCTTTGCACCACTTGTCTTAGCAGAGAAGGCCCCTTGTACCAGACTGAAGCGACACCATGAAGAGCTGAGTGTCCTGCCATTCCACTCAACTTGGCAGACCCAAGCATGTCACCTTTTACTTCACAGATATATGCCCTCAGAACAAAGTTGTTACGATTCGCCGTGGTTACCATCGTAAGCAGGATGACGAGTCGCTCCCGAATCTTACTCATACGAACTATGTTGATTACTGATACTATTACTGTACGATGACTGATACGATGACTGAGGGTAGTAGTTGTGGCGTTAGTATTAGTGGACGATTAACGAGCATTAGTAGTAGTGGCTGTATCGCTGACGAAGGCGTACAGTCAAGAACTAGTTATAAGGCAGCTGTCGACTGATGTAGTCGACAGCTTGACTCTCTTGTATCATTCTCCAATCTAGTTGGGTTCCCTCTTCCCGCTTCTAGTCCGCTCCCTTAGGAAGGCTCTTTCAGGAGTCCTTGGAAACCGGTCACACCTTCGTGTGTTGACACATATTTGCTAAGTCACATTACTCGCCATCGCGTGATGAGGTCTAAGTCAGACCGTGATCATAACATTAGAGTCAAGCTCCCTTTACACGCCGTGGCGCCGATCACCACCAAAGACGGTTGGGACTTCCAACCCTTCATCATCAACTCCAGGGAAAGAGACGCCCCTGCAAGATACATTATCAACCGAGTCCGTTGGAGGACAATCTCAGACGACAGACGAAGCGGAGCACTAGAACACTTCAATACCGGCTACTACGCCGAGGCAGCTACAGCGCAACGCTTCCACCCAATCATCTTTCATCACGGAAGGTGCTGTTGGGTAGAACTCAGGTGGAACCGAACACAAGAATACTTTGAAGCGGCAAGACCAGCCGGAGACGACCTCAACTGCAACATCCCACTATCAGACGCTCGAGACATCGAGGAGCAAGGAGTAATCGACGGAGCACCAGAAGAAGAAGAGAGGCACTCAGAACCTCTATCGCCAGAACTCCAGCATAGGACACCAGCAAGGACGGACACCAGTCACACAAGTGAACGGGCTCAAACCCCATTAACAGAGAACGAGCCAGAAGTTATCTACATTCAAGAAGAAGAACCCGCTGTAGAGGAGATTATCACTCAAACAGCTACGTTACACATCCCTGACCCAATTAGGATGGCCACTCAAACACAGATCGAAGAACCGATGCCATTGGTCATCGACAAGAGAACAGGCCATGTTGTAAACATGGACCCAGACGACGTACAAGCAGCCCAACGAGCCATGGGTCCAGACGAACCAGACCAACCAGGAGGGTTCGATTTCGACTACAATGAACCACCTCCTAGACCATTCGAGCAAGTGAGAAGAGCCTACCGGCAACAACAGCAAGGAAACCCACCGGGAGGACCACCCATGGGAGGAGGAGGACCGCCACCCATGGAAGGAGGAGGACCGCCACCCATGGGAGGAGGAGGACCACCACCCATGGGAGGAGGAGGACCGCCAGGAATGCCTCAGGGAGGCGGCAATACCACAGACAAGTTCATAGGAAACCCCCCAAGTCTGTTCAACGGAGACAGATCAAAAGTTGAAGGTTTCATACTCCAATGGGAGATCTACGCAGGAGTCAACGCTAGCCATACGGCTATGAGGAACAAATATCAAAAAGCTATGTTGTTCCTCACTTACGTTCAAGGGGACCTGGTTAATGCCTGGGTCATGTCGGCCAATCAATGGTTGGTACGAGAAGTATCACGCGGGCTCAGCCAGTTCGATAACAGGCTGTGGAACAATGTTCTACAAGCCTTTCGGCGACAATTCGCCGATGTACTCAGCAAGGAAAGAGCCCAAGCCCAGCTCGATGCGGGAATAAGGATGAAGGAAGGAAAAATAGACGATTATATCGCTCTATTCGAACAGCTCGTTCGCTACGCGGGCTACGACATTAACGCAGAACAAACCCTGAAGTACTTCATAAAAGGGTTACCAAGGACGCTCTATGAAGCGATGTATCAACACGACGACCCAGGACCTACGAAGACTGGAGAGCATCGGCCCTCAAAAGGCAGCAGAAGTGGATCCACATGCAGACGGTACGCGGAAACCTAGACATGTTCAAAGGGTCCGCTAACAGAAATCAACCGGGAGCGTTGGCAAAACTCCTCGCCCACTACCACATCCCAACGCAATGGACACGAGCGCTGATCGAGTTCGAGGAAGACTCGCAGGAGCAGAGGACATGGTCAGAGCCCCACGACCCCCCTTCCCACCAAGAGGGGGATATCTACAAAGACAACGAGGAAATCGACCTGACTTTAGTCAGGTCCGCTGTTACAACTGGGACAAGATGGGGCACATCAGTCAAGACTGTCGCCAACCACGCCGAAACAAAAGGCAGACGCAGATAAGAAGCACCGAACAACAGCCGGTGACCAGCGAAGACAAGGCAGAAGACTGGCTGAGAGGAGTAGCCAGCGAGGGGGACGACATAAAGGACCTCATACTACAGAAGTTGATGGGGACGGATTTTTCAGACACCTGAACCCGACGGCCTGGGTGAGGGCACTTCATTGTAACTCTGTGTACATCATGCGCTACCGATCTATGCGAATTCCAGTTCTGCTACACACGCGTTACAACACGGCCGAAGTAAAAGCACTAGTGGACTCAGGAGCCACTGATAATTTTGTGAGCGAAAGCTTCCTCCAACGAATGGGGATAAAAACACGATTGCTAGACACCCAAACGAATCTACAATATCGACGACACCGCAAACAAAGCCGGACATATAACAAAATATGTCATTCTCCGAGTCAATGTCAATGGAAACGACAAGGAGATGGTTCCTAGTCACCAACATAGGAAAAGAGGATATCCTGTTCGGGTATCCATGGTTGGCGGCTTACGAACCACAGTTCGACTGGAAAAGGGGAACCATCAACCGAGCGCACCTCCCAGTCACTATCAAAACAGTCAACGCAAGCGACAGGAGGAACGTACTAGCCACCTCCTAACGACATCAAAAGAAAGCATCGCGAACAACTAGACGAAGACGCGCGGAATCGAAGAGTAATGGTTCCCGCATTGAACACGCCATCGCGGCCAAACGAAAAATGAGGACGTTGCCATACTGCCAACGCAATACGAAGCCTTTCGAAAGGTATTCGATGAAGAGGCGTCCACAAGGTTGCCCGAAAGACGACCTTGCGATCACGCAATAACGCTTCAACCAAACGCACCAACCTCAATATCATGCCGACTCTACCCTATGACCCGAACAGAGATGAAGCCTTGGATGCCTTCATCGACGAACATCTCAAGAAGGGCTACATCCGACCCTCGCAATCACCTTACGCATCCTCCTTCTTCTTCATCAAGAAAAAGGATGGGAAACTGCCCCGGTCCAAGACTATCGAGCAATAAACCGGTGGACGGTGCGAAATCAATATCCGCTCCCACTAATAGCGGATTTGATGCGCGACCTTGGAGGCGCGGTCATGTTTTCGAAGTTCGATGTCAGACAGGGGTATAACAACATCAGGATCAAGGAAGGAGACGAACACAAAGCAGCGTTCAAAACGAGACGAGGACTTTTTGAACCTAGTTATGTACTTCGGACTTTGCAACTCACCAGCGACCTTCCAGGCTTCATGAACGAGATATACCAACCATCATCGCAAAATTCGCCACAGAAGGCACACAAATACGGATATACATGGACGACATCGCGGTCGCCACCAACGACTGTGGCACTTTCCAACAGACGAACCAAGCACACACGGCCGCAGTTTCGGCCGTTCTCGCAGTTGCGGCAGCCCATGACCTCTACTTCAAGTTATCGAAATGCGCATTCCACGTTCCGTCTTTGATTACCTGGGGTAATCCTTGAAAAAGGGGATGACGCGCATGGATCCAGCGAAGGTATCGGCGTCCGCACATGGCCAAACACCAACCAAAGTAAGGACTACAGTTTTTTGGGTTTTTGCAACTTCTACCGTCCTTTTATTCGAGGATTCGCCAACATCGCCAAACCAATGAACGAGCTGACAAGGAAGGACGTCGAATGGCATTGGGGCCAACCCAACAAGAGGCCTTCGATACGCTTAAAGCACGCGTCACAAGCAACCCAATCCTCGTTCATCCAGACCCAAAGGAACAATACGACCTCGAAGTGGACGCATCAGGATTCGCGGTAGGAGCCGTCCTTATGCAAAAGGGATCCGATGGCAAGAAACACCCAGTCGCGTTCTATTCGGCCACCCTCAACGAGGCCGAACGAAACTACGACATATACAACCTGGAACTATTGGCCATCGTGAAGGCACTAAGGAATTGGAGATATCTATTGTGGGATCGCCACACAAGGTCAGAGTATTCTCGGATCACATGAACCTACAGTACTGGCGAGACCCACAGAAGATTAGCCGAAGAGTAGCTCGAGAAGTACTGGAACTGGAAGAGTATGATATCGAGATACATCATCTCAAAGGGAGCCAACGGTAGGGCCGACGCCCTGTCCAGAAGACCAGACTACGACACTGGAGAAAAAGACAACGACCGAGTCACGGTGTTACCAATGAAGTATTCATACGAACGGTCACCGGGTTACACTAGTCCCCGTCAAACAAGAAGAATCGAGAATCAAAGCGTGGGTAAACCCCCACGAACTAAAGATGATAGACGGTGTTTGGTTCAAGAATGGAAGAGTGGTGGTTACCACCACTAACGACGAAGAGCTAAGGGAAGTCATAAAACAACATCATGACTCATTAACCGCAGGCCATCCAGGGATAGCAAAAACACAAGAGTTGGTATCCCGACACTATTGGTGGCCAAACATGAAGAACGACGTCATGAACTACGTACAAGGATGCGCAGAGTGTCAACGACACAAGGTCAACACGAGACCCACCAAAGCACCGTTCGAACCAATCTACCCGCGATTGGGAGCCACCCCATTCGAAGTTATGCGGTGGATTTCATAACTAAGTTACCCCCGTCAGACGGATACGACTCGATTCTGACGATTACAGATCACGATTGCTCGAAGGCGTCAATATTCCTACCCTGTCGAGAATCAATGTCGGGAGAAGAAACTGCGATACTATACGCCCAAAAGGTACTCCCTCGATTCGGACTCCCGAGCAAAATAATCAGCGATAGGGACCCTCGATTCGCGGCTAAATTCATGAGGGAACTTTGCAAGACCCTCCAAATCCAACAGAACGTGTCGACGGCCTACCATCCTAGAACCGACGGACAGTCAGAACGCACTAATCAGTGGCTGGAACAGTACCTCCGACTATGGGCAAACCAGAAACAAAACAACTGGGCCGCCCAATTACCTCTGGCGGAATTCGCTCACAACAACGTGATGAACAGTACCACGAAGCAAACCCCGTTTTTCACGCTAATGGGGTACCACCCCAGAGATAAATGGGCGCCAGGGACGATCAACCTGCCCAGCGTATCTACCAGACTAGAACAATTGATGGAAGCCCGTCGGAGCGCGCAGGAGAACATGATAAAGGCGCAGAAGTCGTGGATCAAACACAAGGATACGCCCAGATACATCCTGGGAGACCAAGTATGGCTAGATGGGCGCAACCTACGAACCAATCAGCCAACTCCCAAGTTGGCGCCTAGGAGACAAGGCCCATTTGAGATCATTCAGGTGATGTCCCCTGTGAATTATCGGCTCAAATTACCACCGCAATGGAAGATACATGACGTTTCCACACAGACCTGCTGACGCCATACAAAGAAACACGCATGCACGGCGCAAACTACCTGCGCCCACCACCTGAATTGGTTGAAGGCGTGGAAGAATACGAGGTCGAAAAGGTGATAGACTCTAGAAGGTCGGGAGAGGGCGCAAACTCCAATACCTCATCAAGTGGAAGGGTTACGCCGACTCAGAAAACCAATGGGTCCCGTGGAACGATGTCCACGCGGAGGAAGAGATAAGGAAATTCGCACGATTGAACCCGAGAGCTGAAACCCACATAAAAGCAGCTTCAAACATCCTCTTCTCACCCCCCAAATCAATGGCACATGTCCCTCTCTCCATTATCGCCCTTGACGAGATCACCATCCAACGTCGACACCCTCGACACCTACGACACCAACAACAACGTGGATGACCCGTTCTGCTCAGCCTTGAGCACGTCAGAGCCGTCGCAGAACACGACCAAGCCGCCCGAGACCTGGCCGAGGCTCGCCGGCGATTCCCCACACCCGCAAGCGGAAGAATGGAGGACGATGAGGCAGGAGTACGGCCTCTTGAAGGAGTGATGTCCGCATGGAGGACGGACCAAATAGCGAAGAAGACGGCAGCGGAGAGAGGATGAGGATACGCCTGTTGATGAGGCAAGTATCAACCAGTCCACCGCCTCCCTCAGTACTACCGTCGTCGGCAGTATCAATCAGTCCGCCACGTCGCTCGCCACCACTGCCGTCGACGACGAACAGCGAAGATGAAGACGACAGTAGCGACGAATCTTACCACGCAGCACGGGTCGTCTGCATCCAATGCGACAACCCTCCCAACTATTGCCACTGCGCTCCCCTCCCTATACCTCACCAAGTCCGCATCATTGCCAGCGAAACGAGGATGACGCGCCCCGACCACCTCCAGTTGCTGTTGTCTACGGACCAACGGCGGAGCAGGATACGAGGCGCGCGGTCTACCCCCCTATAGGGAAGAACGCGACCCATCGCCCGTCACTACGCGCCGAACGAATGCGACGCGACTCCCTCTCCGTGCCATATCGCCTACTCCCGGC
>WITN01002008.1:0-10429 GCA_015025155.1 Lactarius quietus | reverse complement strand
TTTTGCGTGTTGACCTTGTCGTTGGCATTCAGCACATCCTCGCACATATTCGGCGATATCTTGTTTCATTGTGGGCCACCAGTAGTGACGCTCCACTGTCTGGGTTGTTCGGCTTATCCCTGGATGTCCGTGAATAGGTGGGTCATGATGTGTGGAGATTACTTCTCTAATTTCCCTGGTGTTCCCGTGATGACTAGCCTTTGTCCTTGATACCACCAAAGCCCATCCGCTTTGGTCAGTTTATGGGGGTCAACCCACTTGCGTATCCTCTGCTCGTCTTGTTGCGGTTGGGTGGTCGTTGTTCGTACGAACAACCTGTTTGGTAGAACTGTGACGTTCTCGTTGTCCTTTTCTCCTTGATTGTAGTCGGCGCGTCTCGAGAGTGCGTCAGCTCTTCCGTTTGCTGTTCCTTTGACGTGGTTGTATCTCGAAATTGTATTCCGCTAATTCCAGTACTTCTCTTGCAATTCGTCGGCTGATCTTCTGTGGATCTCGCCAATACCGAAGGTTAAGGTGGTCTGAAAATATGCGTACTTTGTGTGTGGATCCAGCCAATAGATGTCGCCAGTTCCTCAACGCTTTTACTATGGCCAACAACTCCAGGTTGTAGATGTCGTAGTTGCGTTCCGCAGCGTTGAGTGTTGCCGAATAGTATCCCACAGGGGTGTCGTTTTCCATCTGATTTCTTTTGTAGTAGCACTGCTCCTACCGCGAATCCTGACGCGTCTACTTCTAGATCGAATTGCTGTGTTTGGTCCGCGTGGGCTAGTATGGGTTCCGTCGTGACCCGTTGTTTGAGTGTGTCGAATGCTGCTTGATGTCTTGTGGTCCATTGCCACGGTTCGTCTTTGCGCGTTAGTTCGTTCAGTGGTTTAGCGATGTTTGCAAAGCCTCTGATGAACTGCCTGTAAAAGTTGCAAAAACCGAGGAAGGATCGTACGTCTTTAACGGATGAGGGAGATGTCCAGTCGCGAACACCCGAAATTTTGATAGGGTCCATACGTGTTACCCCCTCTTCAAGGATTACCCCCAGGTAATCAATACTAGGGGCGTTAAATACACATTTCTCCGGTTTGAAAAAGAGATCATGATTTTGAGCGACTTCCAGGACATCGCGAACTGCTTTCTGGTGCTGTTCCAGAGTGTTATGTTGCCGTTTTGTGGCGATTGCGATGTCGTCCATGTAGACCCTAATGGTTGTGCCATTGGGTTCGTGTTTTGCTATTGTCGGTTGGTATATTTCGTTCATGAAACTTTGGAACGTTGCTGGCGAGTTGCACAGCCCAAAGTACATGACGGTTGGTTCGAAGAGTCCGCGGCGTGTTTTGAACGCGGCCTTGTGTTCGTCTCCTTCTTTAATTCGTATGTTGTTATACCCTGTCGAACGTCCAGTTTGCTGAATATCTGGGCTCCCCCAAGATCTCGGATGAGGTCATCGATGAGGGGGAGTGGGTATTGGTTTCGTATTGTCCACTCGTTTATGCGTCGGTAGTCCTGTACAGGCCGTAGCTTTCCGTCCTTCTTTTTGATAAAGAAAAATGACGATGCGTACGGGGATTTCGAGGGGCGTATATATCCTTTCTCTATTTGCTCGTCAATGAAGTCGTCCAATGCTGCGTCTTCTACCCTGGTCATGGGGTATATTTTGCAGTCAATGACTTCTGGCGCGCCTTTCTTGAAGTCTATTGCTGGTCGCAGCTTCTTTTGGGCGGAAACCTCTTTGATTCTTGTTCGCTGAATACTTTGGCGAAACTTTGGTATTCTGGTGGTATTTTGACCTCCGTGGTGTATTGCTTGGCATCCACGGCGAGTTCTACCGCCGATCTTCTTCCATATACCTGTTCCTCTAGGGTTGTCACGATTTGCTCTTTTGTTTCTGTTGTGAACATTCGTGATATTTTCGTGTCGTTTGTTGTTTCTGTCAGCAGTTTGGCTAATACTGCTTTCCTGTCGTTTGGGTTAACTGTTCGCAACACTATAGGAAGTTGTTTTTCATCTATAGTGGCGTGGCGCCAGCTAAACCTTGGTTCGTAAGTGGCGAGCCATGGATATCCTAGTAGGACGTCCTCTTTTCCTATGTCAGTGATGAGGAATCTCATCTCTTTCTTGGTTTGTCCTGTTTCCACATTGAGCGTGAGGTAGTGTGTGATCTGCCCGCTTTATTAGTGGTATCGTCGATGTTGTATATGTTTTTTGGCTTATCTAATGCCCGCTGTCCTAACCCCATCCTTTTTACGAAGTTTGGATGTATGAAGTTATCAGTGGCACCGGAGTCCACTAACGCTTTGATGTCGGCCATGTTATAACTTGCACGAATTGACACTGGTACTCGCATAGAACGGTAGCGCATAATGTACACAGAGTTACAACGTATTGCCCTCACCCAGGCCGCCGGGTTTAGGCGTTTCCAAAATCCTGTCCCATCAGTTGCTGCAGGACCAGATCTTTGACTTCTTCATCGTCTCCTGCTACTCCTCGTAGCCATTCCGCTGCCTTTTCTTCTTTAGTTGGCGCGGATTCTGTGGTGCGTACTTGTGTTTCTCGACGTCTCCTTGGTTGCCTGCAGTCACGACTGATGTGACCCATCTTTGGCAGTTATAGCACTGTGTTTGGCTGTGGTCTCGTTTGAATTGTCTCTGGATAAATCCCCCTCTCGGTGGGAATGGTGGTTGCGGTGGTTTGGTGTTCCTAGGGTGGTTCGCTATGATCTCCTCAGCTCCTGCTAGCCGTCCTCGTACACGGTCTGCTGATGTGTCCATTCGGTCATCATTCTGGAGTGGTGCGAGCAACTTAGCTAGTGCTCCTCCTGTAGTACGTCCTGGTTTGAAGGCGTCAAGGTTTCCCCTAACGGTTTGCATGTGAATCCATTTCTGTTGCCTCTTTAGGGCGGATTCCCTCCATTCTTCGTAGTTTCGGGGGTCGTCATGTTGATACATGGTTTCGTACAACGCTCTTGGTAATCCCCTGGTGAAATATTTGAGCGTTTGCTCCGCGTTGATGTTGTACCCTGCGTGTCGAACGAGTTGTTCGAATAGGGCAATGTAATCGTCGATTCTTCCTTCCTTCATGTGTATTCCGGCGTCTAGTTGTGCTTGTGCGCGTTCCTTGCTAAGGACGTCGCCAAACTGCCTTTGGAAGGCGTTGAGCAGGTTTTCCCACAACCTGTTGTCGAATTGATTGGTCCCCGTGGCCACTTCGTTTACGAGCCATCGGCTTGCGGACATTACCCATTGGTTAACCGCGTTTCCCTGAATGTATGTTAGAAATAACATAGCTTTTTGGTATTTGTTCAGCATTGCTGAGTGGTTTGCGTTGACTCCTGCGTAGACCTCCCATTGGAGGATAAAGGCTTCGGCTTGCGATCTTTGCCCTGTGAATGTAGGTGGTGGATTGCCGATGAATTTGTCGTTTCCCCCTTGATGTGCGTTGTGGGCTACGGCAGGTCCTGCCAGGGGTGGTCCTCCTCCTGGCGGTCCTCCTCCTCCTGGCGGTCCTCCTCCTCCTGGCGGTCCTCCTCCGCCTGGTGGTCGTAGTGGTGGGAATGGCCTATTGTCAGGCGACGGTACTCGGTTACGATTGAGCCTGAACTCGTGGAACATGTTAGTTCCTTCAGGGATGCTTGGTGCGTCAGGGACGTCTGGTCCCATGGCTCGGTTAACGGCCTCCATGTCTTCTGGTTGTATTTGTTGGACGTGACCTGTCTGTTCGTTGATGACAAGTCGGGGTGGCGATACTTCTGTTTGAGTAGTCATGTAGCTATATGGCATTCCTCTGATTGGTTCGGGAATATGCAACTCAGCTGTTTGCACGGCTAGTGCATCCACTTCTGGTGACTGTACTGCGATTTCTTCGGGTTCTGCTACTTCACTGTGTGGGGTTGGCGATCGTTCGCTGGTATGGCTTGATACTGCCGGTGTTGTTTCTCGTAGTTGGAATTCGGCCCTTGGTGGTTCCGAATCAAGGGTGTCTTCTTGGCCGTCTATGGGCCCTTGTTGGTCGATTGGTCGTGCGTCGACTAGTGGCACGTTGATGTGTAAGTCGTCGGCTGCTGGTCGTGTCGCTTCGAAGTAGTTATTTGTGTTGCTCCACCTGAGCTCAACCCAGCAACAGCGTTCCCTGTTGAATACTACGGGATGAAATCGCTGTGCGGTAGCTGCCTCTGCGTAGTATCCTGTGTTGTTTTCTTCGGATCTTCTGGTGTCTGGCACGTGTCGCCACCTTACTCGTCCTATAAGGTAACGAGTGGGTGCGTCCCGTTCTCTTGCGTCGATACGATAGGGTACAAAGTCCCAGCCGTCTTTCGTGTTGAGAGTCGCCACGGCGTTCGATGAGTTTGGAAGAGCTTGGATTTAATGTTACGTGCGAGGTGCACGTAGCCTGACTTAGGCACGTATGATGAACGCGGTGACTCAGCGGCCCGAATAACTCTAGCACAAAGGCAGAGTATCGTCTCAACGCTCGAAGGCGGAGTCTTCACTTTGACGCGGTCCGAGAGGACGAAGATAGAGAGAGAAACCAAGACTTGGATAACAAGGCGAGAAGGTTACAAGAAATCCAAGCTATCGACTACATCAGTCGATAGCTTCCTTATATACTGGTCGGTGGCCCGCCTTCGTCAGCGAGACCGCCACTACTACTACGCTGTGTAATCGTCCACTCGTGCTCAGTAATCGTACAGTAAGCTCTCAGTCAGCTCATCAGTAATGTCCACATTTCCTTGGTAAGTATTAGGGAGCGACTCGTCATCCCCCTTACCGCACTCGATCCCATCATTCCTAATCGTCCCATGACTTATGGGTTAGGTCAGATACGTACCGTGACCTGGGACGTTACACAAATAACCAAGAAGGTCCCCTTAGACTGCCTAGCTTGAGGTTCGTTACAAGGTGGCAACGCTAACACTTAAGTTGGCAACAAGATAGTCACAAAGAACAATGACTCTGCTATAAGACTGTCTGACCTTCCTGGGAGAAATACAGGTGGATTTCAAGACAACTAAGCTAGCAAACCATAGCGCAACTTGTATCGTATTTATAGTAAGTGTCCATCAGTATATGAAGCCAACACATATAGTATGAGTAAGGGATCACAAAGGATTACTCACACATCAATAAGCGAATGTCTAATCACATCAGTAAGCAAATGATAAGCATGAGTAAGTGCGCAACTAAGCGACACTAAGCAGTCAGTAATCAAAGAGTAAGCATAAGTGGGAAATGTCATCCACAACAGTAAGCCAATAATAGTGCATCAATAAGTAAATGGCTTGGTGCTAACACAGGCGCTCCTTGGACTAATCCATCTTGAACACATACCCGAAAGGGGATCAAACCCAGCCCGCTGGAGTGCGTCCCAACGGCAGCCACGGCCCACTGATATCAGCAGCCTCAGGTCGCTGGTCTTACACCACGCAATCACTATTTGTCGTCGTTGGTCGTCTTCGGGACACAACTGTCTTCCGCCAAGTTCCATGGCTTCTTCCAACGTCCCCTGAGTTATGGGTTAGGTCAGATACGTACTGTGACCTGGGACAATCCTTCTACACCGCGAGTCCTGTGACTTATCGATTAGGTCAGCTCCACGACCTGGGACTACGTCACATGACCATGTCACGTGACCCTTATTCATCCTGTAATAACCTTCCTGCCAGCATCTGGGGTTCTACCGCGAGTTATCAGGTTACTCACGAGCTGGCGGACTCTGCACACCTCGTCATAAGTGAGGTAACTGTTGTCTTCTGCCACTACGAGTGCGCATATGGCCTCTTCTTCTTCGATGTCCTTTTGATCACGTGCCTCCCAGGTATGCGCCTCTGAGTAATCATGGCAGTTCTTCCAGTGTTCATGGAGACACTTGCGTTGTTTGCGGCTTTGATTAGGGTCTGAGTGTAACATTCTTGACCCACTCATTCTATCAGTTCTTCACCCATCTGCCCTCTTGCCTCTCTCACACATGTCCTTAGAGATGATGTGATGTGATGATGTGACACGTGACTCGAAGTTGCGCATGCAGAATCAAGTGAAGATGAGTAGTGAAAAATGTGAGACGATGAGTGAGGTGAATCAAGCAGATGTTTCAAGAACAACTGGATGGATCATTTACAGTCCAAGTTTCTGTACAATTTATACTATGCTGTGTCCAGGTAAATAGAACACGAGGATGGGAAAAGTATCATATGATATCAAAAGTATATCTTTGCATTGTGTGGGATTGAGGTCAAATGAGGCTAATTGAGTTGGTAGGAATGTAGAGGTGAGGTGCATGAATGTATAGTAAAAGTTACAAGAAGATCAAACCATTGGGAATGAAGTAGTTGAGGTGGCAAGACTGGGGATATACTGTGGCCATCCACTTGTGACAGCAGGCTCGGCTCACTCACGCTTGGTCCGATAAGATAATCTGAATATGATAAGATAGGAATCAGCTGTATCATAATGGTATAGTAATGGCACAACGGCCATGGTTTCCAAAGATTAGGCCAGTTTTGTGGACTCAGCAGTGTCGCTGGAGTCCACTGGGTTGCTGGCCCAAATCGGTCCAGCCAGGATCACTGTGCATTTCTGCAGTCCTCTCCTTCACTTCCTTTGTAAGTAGATTAACCTGTGACACTTTTATTTGTTTGTCCCTCCCTCCTGTTCATCCTCCCACATGCACTGATACACAGACATATATTATTTACATGTCTTTATGTGTTACGTTCAACTGGACGTATTGGCTTGACTTGAGCAAGGGGTGTGGTGAACCAACTGTACTGGTGGTTCTGCTGTTGGTGCTGATGCAGGGAGGCCCAAACTTCCCCAGCCTGTGGTCGTGGATAAGGTACCAACAGTATGTGAGAGCATAGGGAATCACCCTAGGCAGAGTAGTGAATATACGAGCATTGGATCCAATACAAAGGACTTCCAAACATCATAGAGAGGAGTGGGGAAATTGACAAGTTGTCTGGACTTGGATGCAATCCGTGTCTGTGATAGTGTGAAATCGATGTGATTGAAGAACTCAGACCTAAGGTCTTCATTCATTATGGGTACATCTTATATACAAATCGGGAGATGCCACTACTGGTAGTTGTGGTACTGGGATTGCCACTAATACTACTAGTGCCAGTATAAGTATGAGGTCATATGGAACAACACTGAACAAGATAGAAGGTTACAAATGATAAGAGTGGGTCATGAGACCAAGAAGGTGCACGGGAATGGGAAGTACAAAATAAATGCAAATATGGTCCCAATGATAGTCCATATGATACTAAACACTGTGGCAAAAGTCAAGATGAAACAGTCAACATATGTGGCATGCGTGGCTGATCATAACATTATGCATTTTTCCAGCATTTTTCAGCATTTTTACACAATATTTATGAGTTATTACGCGTTATTTACGCGTTTTTACACCTTATGTTGCATTAATTATATCTTAGATATTTGAGCAAATTTTTTAAGATTTATTAATACAGAAAAAAGTAGAGAGAAATAAAATGAGAAGTCTAAAGAAAGTTGAAGAAATCAGAGTTTGAATTTCAGCAGTTTCCAAGCACTTGTATTAATGTAACTTTATAATTAAGTAACTTATGTACTAAAATGGTAACTCAAAAAATAATTTTATTAACCAAATAAACCCTATTTTGATGTTTATAATGTATGTTTAAGCGGAGTTTTAATTTTCGGCCTGTTCCGAGCGGGCCAGGACCTGTTCAGGCTGCAAAAGGTACGCAACTCTCCAAACGCATCCTGGCCCACTCAGAACAGGCCATAAATTAAGACTCCGCTTGAACATAAGTTTCGAGCATCAAATTTGGAGACTTAGTTAATAACATTTATTAATTTATGTCACTATTTTAACACATAACTTTCAGTGCTTAATTTAGCAACATGACCTAAACATTAAATAACATTACATAAACTATGAACTTTTTTTTGTCTAAGTCGATACAGTAGAGAGCGGGGCGAGAGGAATCGCGTGCCCCCAGCTCGCGTACCCCCCTGCATGCGTTTGCACCACCCCCCTTGCGCACAGATGGGGGTTGGCACCTCCCTTCCCACTCCCCGCGCGGTCCCTCGTTTGCGTGGTGCCCCCACACGCAAACGGTGGTCCTGCCGCACCGCTTCGGGGGTTGCGTGTTAGCGCAACCCATCTCGTGTGCCACCTTCATGCGCGAGAGGGGGAGGGGGAGCCCATTCCTGGATGGGCTCCCGTTCGCAGCGCAACGCGTGCCCCCTCCCGTCCTGGCCCCTCCCCATTGCGTGCCCTCCAGGGGGTTGCGCACAGGGGAAGGGGGCAACCCCCCCGCCCCCCTTCACATCACTCACGGTCCACACTGTATGCGACCCCCCCCTCCCCCTTCCCCAGTCGTGTCCCCACATGCAGGCCCACAGGTAGGAGGGCCGCACGGCGACGAGGGCACATGCGGTCCTTCATCCGTGGGGCCCACTCCCTCCACCCCCCCATTCGCAAGTGAATGGGGGGAAGGGGGCAGGGAGTTGGGGGGGGGGGGGCGCATCACCCACCGGGCGGCCGGTGCCTGCACCGCCCTCTTGCTGCGTAAACAGCAGTGGGAGGGGGGCGGGAGGGGGGTATGAAGGGTGAAGGGGCGCAGCGGGTCCGCACCCCGTTGGGGCATAAAGGAGGGGCCCCCGTTTGCATATAAACGGGGGTGGGGGCCAAACGCTGAGGGGGGTGGGGGAGGTCCCATGCTCGCTGTCCTGCACGGATGAGTGGGGGCGGCATGCGAAAGGGAGGTGGGCGCACCTCTCACACATGTCCTTAGAGATGATGTGATGTGATGATGTGACACGTGACTCGAAGTTGTGCATGCAGAATCAAGTGAAGATGAGTATTGAAAGGTGTGAGATGATGAGCAGGATGAATCAAGTGGATATTTCGAGAACAACTGGATGGGTCATTTACAGTCCAAGTTTCTGTACAATTTATACTATGCTGTGTCTGGGTAAATAGAACACAGGGATGGGAAAAGTATCATATGATATCAAAAGTATATCTTTGCGTTTGTGTAGGATCGAGGTCAGATGAGGCTAATCGAGTCAGTAGGAATGTAGAGGTGAGGTGCATGAATGTATAGTAAAAGTTACAAGAAGATTGAGCTGTTGGGAACAAAGTAGTTGAGGTGGCAAGACTGGGGATATACTGTGGCCATCCACTTGTGACAGCAGGCTTGGCTCACTTGCGCTTGATCTGATAAGATAACCTGGATACGATAAGATAGGAATCAGCTGTATCATAATGGTATAGTAATGGCACAATGGCCATGGTTTCCAAAGATTAGGCCAGTTTCATGGACTCAGCAGTGTTGCTGGAGTCCACCAGGTTGCCAGCCCAAATTGGTCCAGCTGGGATCACTGCACATTTCTGCATGTGTTTCATATGGCCATTGGTTCATGTATGATATATGTTTGTATCTTGTTTGTCATTCTGTTTATTGTTCATATAGTGTATGACTACACATATTGATTTGTGTTATGTTTGGACTTATCACAGTATGTCATATGGATTAACATTGGGACCATAGTCATTTCCATGTTATCATCTTCTTCATCATGTACTCAGTTGTACTGCCTGATAGTTTGCTTGTCTTATCTCTTCTGTGATGTTCTATGAGGTTCTGTATGATGTCATACTATTACAGGGACTATGGTGCACATCACTTAGTCACTTCTACTTTGGAACAAGATACACAACACATGTAAAATACATTGGTTTTCTTATCTGTCTTTGGAAATGACTCCTTTTAATGAGAGGAACATTTTCCCAAGAGGGATTTCTATTAACTTTGAAACTAGTGGAGATAACAAATTCCAAATCCCTCAATTTCGCTCAATTTGGTGGTAGCCATGGCAAGGACTTTGTTGCCTCATGCATTGACTATTTCAGTTGATCCTGCTGTTGTTTGTCATTCCCATGTCCTCTTCGATTGATCATTGTATCTAAGGCTTCGGTTTGCCTCAAGTTTTTGCCAGTCTTTGTGTGTTCCCAAGGAATTCATATCCACACTCTGCTTCATCATCAGTCTCATCCAAATTGTGAGCACCTTTTCTTCATACAGAGTCACTGTGGTACTGATTTACCTCAGGTTCCAGTGCAGGTGATATTGAAGATTTCGCTTTCCTTGCAGCTTGAGCATTTGAGGTGGCAGTCAGAAGATGTTGGGGTGTCTTTTTTGGCACTATGCCAGTGGGAAAGCCATGCACGGTGTGCAGACTACTTATTTTGTAAAAAAAAAAAGGAAAATTGGGTTTGGCCAATTTGGTGGTTATTCCAAAGTAGCAGTGACTAAGTGATGTGCATCATAGAAGTAGTTGTGGCACTCTGATACACATACTAGTAGTATGTATTGAAACATAATGAGTACATAAGTATCTTATCTATAGCAGTTATGACATTATAGTAGTATACATACATATGATTACCA
>WITN01002007.1:0-10452 GCA_015025155.1 Lactarius quietus | reverse complement strand
TCCACCTGCCTTGCTCACTCACTTCTCCCATCACCCACCCTCTCTCACTCCCCCCCCTCTTTCACTCCCCTACCCTCTCTCTCTCTCCCCCACCCTCTCTCGCTCCCCCATCCTCTCTCGTCCCCCCCCTCCTCACTCCCACCCTCTCTCACTCCCCCACCCTTTCTCACTCCCCACCCTCTCTCACTCCCCCACCCTCTCTCACTCTCACTCTCCTCTCCTTTCCTCCTGTCCTTCTCCCATCTGTCTCCTCTCCCTCATTTTACCACCTGCCCACTCTCCCTCCCACTCTCCCTCCTTCTCCCACCCCCTCCCACTCCAGCCTCTCTCCCAGCCTCTCTCAGTTTCCTACATCTCCCTGGCCTCCTCTCTCACCTGCTCCTCCCTCCTGTCTCTCCCCGTCCCTCCTTTTCCCATGCACCCTTGCTTGCCCTTCCTCCTTTACCCTTCCTATCCCTCACACTCTCCCCCCTCTTCACAACTCATGTCTCAGTTCCAAAAGATGCTCCTGTTATCCCCAGCTCAGTGATTACATACCCCTTCTCATCCCCCAATACCCCTGAGGTCACTCATTTGGCCTTGACTTCACCTGTATCATCAGTGTCCCCACAGACTCCTCCCAATGTGCATGGGCTTGGACTTGTCAAGGTCACCTCAGCAGTCATGTCCCCCTCTCTCCCCCTCCCCCTCACCCCCCCCCCCCCTTCACCCTCAGTCTTCCTCCCCTCCTCCCTTGCCTGACTTACTACATCCCCAAGGCATAGCATACACCTTTTTGAGGTATAATTCAGAAAAACTAGTGTCTAGGTTTCTACTGCTAAGTTATATACAAGTAGGTATACTATATTAGGCTATATCAGAGGGAAATCAGAAAGAGGGCAGGTACTGCAGAAGCCCTGGAACCTCCCTGAAGCCCAAGAATCATGTTGAGTCTCTGCTGGACTGTTGTCATTTCCCTTCCTGCAATCATGGAGCTTAACAGCCTTGCCTTGAACCAAACACTGCTGGAGGAGCCTGCCAAGACTGCAATCACTTTGTTGTTAGCCATGTATGCTCAGATACTGACAGACTCACAGTGTAAACATCACATGGTAACTATCTTTCTCAAGGTTGAGAAGTTGAGCAAGTGGATGGGGAGGCAGAGGGCAGCAAGGTGATAATACAGGGAAAGGTGGGCATGAGGAGAGTAGGAAGGTCAGGGTGTGGGTAAGGGGAGAGGGTGATGCTGGGTGGAAGGATGGGAAGGGGCAGGCAAGAGGACAGGCAAGAGGATGGGCATGCAGACCAGGGTGAGAGGACCAAAAAATGCAGGTAAGAAAGAGGAGAGCAAGAGGAGATTGGTGAGTAAAGGAATGAAAATGAAAAGAGACCTTGTACTTGTTTAAATGAAGCATGGCACAGTCCAGTAGCAGCTTACTGTGTGTATGTCCTCACACGCTGTCCCTTATATGTGCAAGCAACCAGTCCTTGACCAGCCCAACACTTGCCATGTTGTTCTGGACTCAGGAGCTGCACAACTGTTGGAGTTTGACTCCTGAAGATTTCAGAGCAAGTGCAACAGATCCAACTGACTCACGCACCCCCTGTTTGGATGACCCCAATTGACATTATAAACCCCTTCATTCCTATATAGCTCCTAAATCCCTCGAACTGTTTTGTTTACTGTACGATTCTTTTTCTCTATTGTCCCCAACAATGTAGCTATTTTGTATAAGAGACTGTTTGTATCTCTCGAATGATTATCCAGTCAACTTCCCCTTCCTCGGTGTGCTCCCCTCGTCTCCCTTGCTGCTCCCTCACTCCGGTGTTCTCGACCACCCACTCATTCTATCAGTTCTTCAACAACTACAAGTGGAAGCATAATCACACACTCTTTGATAATGCACAGCACCTCACCAAGGTCCTGCATATGCCTCACCATAAGCTCAGGCACAGATGTGAAGAAGTGCAAGGCAAGTTTATACAGCTGCAGTACAGATCATACCATATGAGACTTCAAGGTCAAGGGAGGGCAGGGCAAGGGGGGATGTAAATGAGCAGAAGAGTGGAGATGAACATGAAGAGGGCATTGTTGAAGTGATATATGTACACGTGTGTCACATCTCAATGTTGGGGCTCAACTGCACCTCATGTGCGAGAGTGTGTGCAGACTCACTTGGTGAGTGCCTGTGCATCAAGGTCAATCACACATCCTGGTGATGTGTGACAAGCTGAGTTGAGATTAGATATTTACAGCATGATCAAGTAGTTACTCTATCTTTTGGACACATGTTTTTCCTGTAGTCATAGCTACAATCAGTTTATTTGTTTTGATCAGGATCTATCCTAAGAACCCCACAATGGGGTGATAAATTTTACTTCTACTTACTATATCACATGTCTTCATACAGTACTTGAGATGTATTTAAGCATGTGGTGTATATGCCTGGCACCCCAGTTGTTCTGATACTTCTGGTGTGCTAGTTCCCCCATATCACCTGCTGTGTAAACAACAGGCATACCTGTGTCTGGACGAATAGGGTAGCCCTCCTCTGCAGGGGTAAGCGAGACCACGGGAATGAGGGCTCCTTACAGTGAGGCACAAGCATGATCTCGCGCTTGAGCTTCATCTGCTCGGCATGGGAGTGTCTCGTTGATGAGCCTGCTAGCAGGTTCTTGAGGTACTCCGGCTGAAAGTGAAGCTCGCGTGCTCTACAGCTTGGCCCAAACCCATACTGAGGGGGTTAAGGACAAGGTGGTGGAGGGCTCGAAACGGCATTCATTGTCAGGGCCAGTGCATCGCATCGTCATCCATCGTCTGCTTGAACACGACAGTGTTCATCACCAGAGTTGGTGCGAGTGGCCAAGCCGTGCAGCATCCGCGGTGTACGCGCTCGAAAGTGCGTGCGTGAGTAGTGTGCAGCCGAGAGCAGTGGTGTAAGCAGAGTTTTCAGGGGGTGTCTGCAGCCGAGGGAAGGGAACGAAGGTGAATGGCGAGTTGCGAAAGGAAGGATAAGGAAGAGGGGCGAAGGAGGAGGGAACAGAGTGAATAACGAGTCAGAGAGTAGGAAGTTCCTAGTTAGTTCCTAAGTAGATCCTCAGAGAGCCAAGAACAGCGTCGCTTGAAGGTACAAAGCTGACGCGAGAGATAATCCTAAAGAAAATAAAACGTTTAGTGGTCGAAAGTGAGAGGGAGATGAGGGTCGGTCTTGAAGGAGACGAAGTGACGATGAGCCAACCGATCCGAGTTGTCCGTTACTTTAGACCTAACTCGCGATCGCTGTTAACTTTCAAATCACGCCGAGAGAGTACGGAGGAGAGAAGAGGGGGAGAAATTCGACAATGATATTGACCCGAATGCCAGTCCTTTCATACATGCGAACTCATACCTAGGCTGAGCGATTCTAAGTCGAAATTTGTGAGAGGGGAATAGCGAAGTGGGGGAAAGTAAACGAAAAGTCCAAGTAGAAGAGAGAGCTGATAGGTGAAAACACGAGGCTGACATGAGGCGTGAAAACACGAGGCGTAAGTAAAAGTAGGGGAGTCGGGAACATGGGGAATGTGGCCGAACGAGAGCGCCGATGATCACGACACCACGCACTAATGGTACAACGAGACGGTTAGAAAAGGTAAGAAAAGTAAGAAAAAGTGGGGCGCGCCTGTGCCCGAGACAGAGAGCGCGACAAGGATCATTCTGGCAGGTAAGGGTTCACGGGCACAATGCTCAATCGGCCGAGGGTGAGTGGTATTGATAGGTTCCGAAAAGAGAGGAATGTTGTTGGATGAAGGGGAGGAGATCGCCATGAGGCTCGGATATTCGTCTTGAGGTCGGGGAGGGACATCCGACGATGGCGGAAGAGACGGTGAGGGGTAAGGGAATAAGGAGCGACAAAGTTGACAAGATGAGGGTACGAGATGAAGAATACATGAGGCTGATGAAAGTGTCGTGAACTTAAAGGTGAGTTTTGCTGGCGCGAGATGATAACCGAAATGGGAAAGAGGACTTCGGAAGTCCGAACATCCAGAACGGAACGAAGACTTGACGTTTCGGACTCAACGGCCGAGCAGGCGTTACAGCGGGCATCGTCCTGGGCAAAGGGGCCATAGCACCCGTGTCTGGGCTCTGAGACCGAACGCCGACAAGTCGTTGCCTTGCCGTTATGTGGCTCTGCGCGCAGAGGTCTGCGAGCGTGCGAGGTGTGCCTCGAGCACGCCGTTGTACGCCATCGTGGAGGGGTAGAGTCAGACGACGAGCGACCCGTAAACGTGTTGCAACGCACCGTTATTGGCTGCAACAGCCGACCTTGAGGGTAACGCAGGAAGGGCGTTGGGCATCGGGAGCCACCCTCGAGGGGTCGAGCGACGGATGGCTCTCGACCGGGTGGAGATACGGCTCTGTGCGCGCAAGCCTGCGGGAGTGCGAGGTGTGCCCCGAGCACGCTTGTACAACATCGTGTGGAGGGGTCGGACGACGAGCGACCGACAGGGTTGGTGCGAGCGGCCAAGCCGTGCGGCATCCGCGGGCATCGTCCTGGGCGGAGGGGCCGTAGCACCCGTGTCTGAGAGCTGAGACCGAGCGCCGATGCGTCGTTGCCTCGCCGTCATGAGGCTCTGTGCGCTCTGTGCGTGCAGGTCTGCGGGCGTGCGAGGTGTGCCTCGAGCACGCTTGTACGCCATCGTGTGGAGGGGACAGAGTCAGAACACGCCCGAGCCGTAAACGCGTTGCAACGCACCGTTATTGGCTGCAACAGCCGACCTTGAGGGCAACGCGGGAAGGGCGTTGGGTATCGGGAGCCACCCTCGAAGGGTCGAGCGACCGATGGCTCTTCGACCGGGTGGGGGAGGCGGTCGAGGCGGTCACGGGCGTGACGTCGAGCGCTTGCGAAGTCGAGGCGTGGCGACCCGACGTCAAGCGGGGCGAACCGAACCGAAGTCTTGCGACGGCGACCGTACGGCGAGGTTGGGCGAGGTCGACCGAGTTGAGGGGAGTCGAGGCGGTCACGGGTGTGACGTCGCGCGCTTGCGAAGTCGAGGTGGGGCGACCGAAGTCAAGCGGGGCAAACCGAAGTCTTGGGAGCCCCTATGTCTCCCACGCGTCCCACACGCCCAGAAAGCTCCGAAAGTGTGAATCGAAGTGTGAATCGAGCGCCCGAAAGTGTGAATCGAGGCCGTGACAAGTGTGAATCGAGCGTGACAACGCGCCAGGGAATCGTGAATCCGGTCAGGGAAAGTCACGGATTCACGCTGGGCGGAGTTCCAAGTAGGCGCGCGATTCACACCACTTCGACTAAGACCTTGACACGCAAGGTAATGTGCACATTTCGTACGTAATCGTCCTTATCGACCAACTTCTCACTGGGGATCATGCACTACCACTGCCAGTGCCCCTCTATACTCTCTGTTCTTGCCGCTGTTCTTCTTGGCAGCCCTGCGAAGCCCCTTTCACCACGTTCACACACCAACCACTCCTGCATCGCCGTTTCGAAAGACCAGGAGAGATTTCGCCCGCCTTCCGGTACCACAATATTCTGCTCAAGCCACGTAGTGAAATACCTTATTCAACGTACTCTACACGGTCAGGAGCGCTCGGGAAAATAAACTAGTATGCTCTCCTTCATTCCTTCCTTGCACACGGAGTCACATATACTACTGCTCCCGGGCAGATATAGAACACACCTCCGAGTCTCCGAGGAGCAGGTCGCTGAGCTCGTCCCTTTGCATCCGGAGACGCTGCCAGTGGAGCTCGAGCCAGGAATTAACGAGTAATGAATCATTAATTACTGGCTCGAGCACCACGGGATATTTTCCTCGATTCCTCATGACACATGGCGGCAACACACCGACCAATGCTCAGAGGCGTGTCCGTAACCAAAACCAACGCTCTCTTGACACGTCCGACTTCGCTGTCGTGCTTTCCTGACAGTATGGCGATTGGCGGTCCTCCACATATTTGGGTTGTCCGTTTTCTAAGCACACAGCTGACCGCCAATTTGCAGATTATGGTGGGTATAATATCGTTGCTTAATGATTTCGAGAAACCAGCCCCTGCTCGGCTTCCTCGACCCTTCACTGTACGGGCCTGGCTCCTTGGCTGTCACCGACACTACGAGTGGCTCGGACACTGGCTGCATGCAACACCAATGGATTGACCGCCATCCCAGGATGGGATCCTGCCAGTGTGCGTTCTATCGGACTTATTATTTCTTCACTTTCAATGATCCTGGGCTCCGTAGGTTACAGACATCAGAATGCCTGACGTCGGCGTATGCAGGGGGCGCTTTGGGTATTAAAAAAGTAGAGTTTCCATTCCAAATGCAATCAATTAATTTGTTCGGGGAGATGACAAGCAAGGTCACGCGGGCCTGGGAGCCTGCCGAGGATGATGCGATGACGTGGCACGATAACGGTAGAAGTTAACTTGGATATAGTCAAACCTAGGGGAGAAGTACTGAACAGTAACAGGACAAGAAAGTCACCGTAATTTAGATTGGTATTTCTCCCGCGGAGTTCCTCGGCCCGAGAACCCCGACTGCAATTGTTTGGGTGCCTTACCAACTTTACTTCTCTCTAGTCGAATATTGCGATCATCAAGCGCGCCGGATTCTCTCACTGTTCACGCCACTACACACACGTGGAAGAGGAATATCAAGAGAGGGAGCCTCGTAGTAATTTGTGAAACAGTCTGTAGTAACGGGTGCCGTGAAATCGCAACAGTCTCCCGGCTCCTCTATTCTGTTCTTCACTATCCATTTGAAAAGTCTTCTGTGCGTTCTCAGGCTAATCTCGGACTTGGTTTTATTGGGGTTACTCGTGTAGGAACAAGTGGACTTCTCCGTTGCTTGGACATTAGATTAGAGGGCCACTCAAACTTAAATAACTTAAAACTCAAATACCGCATTTCTGTGTCGAAACTGTGTCGACCCTGCTTTGCACACATCAGGAACGAGAATTGATTCACGTGTTCTTATCTCCTACGTCTCCTAAGTTGTACATGAAGGGGCCTCCTCGACCTTTCAATCAAAAAATACCAAGTAAAGTGCAAAATGCCACTCCTAACTCCTGTGATGGAGTAATTCATCGAACTCGTCTTGTGTGGTGACACCGTGACGATGGTTACAGGGCGTCCAGTACGCTGGCGCAAAGAGAGGAACGCCTCATTGTCTCCCACCTCATCGCGGGGGTCTCCACTGTCATCGTCTAAGTATAGCAATTGGAGTGCGGGCAATACGTCGACGTCAGTATCCTCAAGGTATCATTCGAGGGCTCCAGCAATATACCCTGCCAAACCCCCGAATACTCGTAGCGCCTCCACAGCGATGAATGGGCGGAGGAGTGGTAGCCATTCGTCGCCGCCAACATAATCTCGCAGCGGACTATATCTTGAACCAGTTTCTAGATGCTCACCTGAGATGGAGAGTTCGCAGACGTTGGAGAGCAAAGCGGCAAGTTGGCCAAGTACATGAGCCATACACGAAATCGGGAAATTGAATTCCGGGTCCAAGATTGTAAGGGTAAAGCTGGCTTGACGGAATTCACCTTGTGGGTCTTTGAGACTGATATAAGCGTTGAAAAAATCAAAAGTTATTTGCGCATCCCTGAACTGAGCAAACTTGAGACTTGTGTGACTGATGAACTGAACAAGTTGACGAGTTTCAATCTCCGGCCTGAAGTACACAATTTTGATGTCCTCGACTTGAGGTATGTTAATTTGGGCTAAGAGGTCCTCCAAGTACTCGCTATCACCTTCAAATTGAAACTCGATGAGAGCGGGAAGGACGGCCAGCATTGGAGGATCCCCAGGCTTTCTCCTTTCCTGATGTGGGGGAGGTTCAACTTCCGAGTCAATCGGAGATGGGAATCCGATATGAAGGGTTTTGAGCCTAGTCAAAACAGCCAGGCCCTTAACCATCGCCTCTGGTGAAATGTAACCAGTCGGAGGAATAGACCGAAGTTTAAGGGAAACCAGGTCACGAGCGGATGAAAGAAGCGTCGGTAATGCTGTAAAGGAAATGGCTCCTAAGGTGATGTCTTGTAGACAGGGGGCAGCACCGCCTAAAAATCCACCGGGAAGGCCCAACACATCTCTCTCAGATCCCGAAAGATCAAGATGAATAAGTTTCGGGAATGGCACCTGCATCATACCGAGCACCCTTTCCACCTTCGAGCTCATGTAAAGATCAACGTAGCGTACACGATCAGGGTGCTCGAGTGCAGCAATAAGATATTCGTCATCCCCGGGAATCCGGCACTGCACTGAACATTGAGAGAAAACTCCGGCCAGAGACGGAGATTCTCCTTGAACGACATTCCTTCTGAGCAGAAAAGATGCAGATCAAGATAGCTTGGTGATGCACAAAGGATTTGTCGCCATCGTTGGCAGACATGTACCAGTTCTTGCCAGACTGACATATGTTCAATGGGGTCACCATAAGGGTCGGGTAGACAGAAGGCAAAAATTTCAAGAAAGGTGTCGTCTGTGAGAGCGTTGATTGCTGCTGCAGGTCTGTCACTCTCTCCTGTGCCACGTAACTCAGTACGTGCGTGCCAACCACGGCAGAAATTCAAAACGTACTGCAGTGCGAGAACAAGCCATTTCAATCTTCAAGCGTTTGCATGTGCCATGTGTCGGTGTTGAACAGATATTAGGAGACAGTTCAGGAGAAACGATGTGTGTGATTGACGTCACGGTTGATCGACCGTGGTTAGTCATATAAACACGGCGGGCGGGAATGGATAAGTAGGGTTGGTGTTTCTCGACTTATGTCCAATATATCGACAACTAAGTAAACTTATTGTTATCGTGAATTAATTTTAAATAACAAGACTTGAACAATGCGAAATTAGTCCCTTACTTGAAAGGTCTCGAGTTATTTCCGAAAGTATTTAAAATAACATTGTTATTTTGGCCTGGGTAGCACAATATAATTTAAACTTTTTCGGAAATAACCGGAGCTCTTTTAGGCAAGGGATTAATTTCTAATTGTTCAAATATTTTTATATAAAATTAACTCGGGATAAAAATAAAGTCACTTAGTTGTCGATATATTGGACATAAGTCGAGAAACACCAACCCTACTTATCCATTCCTGCCCGCCGTGAAACAACATTCTATTTCTACAGTGTGCTATTCAGGATCAAGGCTCGCCAAAGCTTACTTCCGCCATGTCGTGCGAGTCACCCCACGGGTCTTTTGTCTATCTGGGTTAGACAGAGGGCTTCCAGGCGGTAACGTTCTCCCCGTTACCACTCGGGGTTGACGAGCTCGGGAGTTGTGAGCATGGTGGTGAGGGCTATTTGAACTGTTTCGATAGTCACGGTTCCAAGAGGTAAGGTGGTTAGACTGGGATCGGTGGGTGCTCGTGGTCACAGTCGATGGTGTCCCCTCTCCTTCGTTGGGTGCATTGCGGCCAGGTACTGGCGGCGCACCAGGCATTCCGAAATAGGTGGAGTCGGTCGTGTCAAACAGACCGGGAGCCAATGGGGGTGGCCGGTGGCGGAGATAATTCTGACTTGACGGCGGTCTCCGCGCGGAGGTCTGATAGAGGAATCTGTTTGTGTCCGCAGTTGTGCCTCTCGTCCAGCCGCCTCCCTGACTTGGTGAATTGCTGTCCGGAGGGCTGTCGAGATCCATATCCCCTACGAAGAAGGAGCCATAAGGTGACACCGTATGAACGCGTCCCTCGCTCGGGGTAGAACTGGCCCCACAGCTTTTGGTTGACGAGCCACCCTGAGAGGAGCCCGATGAATCATGAATGTAGAACTTGGGCGGGGAATGTGACCATAGTCTGCGCTCGGGAATATTGATGGGGCGTGCATGGGCTCTGCGAGGAAATTGCGATGTACTCGGTCCTTGACCGACTGCGTCGATTGTGTTACCGTCTGGAGGACGAGATGATGTGGAAAGACGTGAATGGGAAGACATGAGACGCAAGAACTGATGGCCGTCGTAGAACCAGCCAGAGTCTTTAAATCATCCCGCATGATTCGCTGCGGTGCCAGAAAGGATGGGTGATGAAGCTGAAGATTTCAAGTTGCTGCGGGACCGCACGAATAACTCCTCTGAGGTGCCACAATCCAACAAGGCTAGATGTCAATCAAGCAAAGTGCCGTAAACCCTGCTCGCAGCATAAAGGATCCCATATATGGTCCGAAGCATTGCAAGTCGCCGGACAGGTGCATAGCCCAGTGCTTCGGCGACTTGAGAGAGAAAATCCAATTGCCTTCGAATGCGGTGCATTCTTTTCCAGACCGAGGGATTAGTCGTATTAGGGTTTTACTGTAATTCCACAATATCGATTCCCACCATTGTGGCGACGTGGCGACGCGACGATGACTCGCGAGGGATACTTTGATAGCGTCCGAGTCGGTCACGGTGCTCTAGCGCTCTAGGCCCGGGATTGCCCAGTATTAGCGAGCCACCTCACATGCAGTACAGTGGTACCTTTTAGAAGTCGTTTGCGAACTGTCCTTGGA
>WITN01002006.1:0-10466 GCA_015025155.1 Lactarius quietus | reverse complement strand
GCAAGCTTCGTGGTTGGCTGGTTGGTGCGTAGATGGCGTCCCTCAAGCCAGACCTTATCTCCTACCTGGTACCTTGGTGTGTCACGATTTCTAATCCATGACTGTTGCGCCTTCTTCATTTGGGCTTGCGCTTGTTGTCTTATCTCCTTCAATTGTTTCAGCCTTGTCTCGATTCGTGGTATGGGTGACAGCTGATCTGTCCAGTCAGCGCGCGGGTGATATCCCATCAGTAATCTAAATGGTGACTCGCGCGTGGACTCATTGGTCCAGTTGTTGTGTGCGAATTCTGCCAGTGCTAGATACTCTGCCCAATTGTCCTGCCTCTCGTTGACCCAGAATCTGAGGTATTGTTCCAGCCACTGGTTGTTGCATTCTGATTGCCCGTCAGTGCGGGGATGGTAAGCCGTCGAGATGTTCTGTTGTATCCCCAGGATTCGGCACAGTTCCTCGTGAACTTGGACGCGAACCGGGGATCACGGTCGCTGATGATTTTTGAAGGTAGTCCGAATCGCGCCACCACATATTTGGCGTATAGGACTGCTGTCTCTTCTCCCGATATTTCTTCGATGCATGGTATGAATATGGACGCCTTGGAACAATCATGATCAGTGATAGTTAGGATGGAGTCGTATCCCTCGACTTGGGGAGCTTCGTGATGAAGTCTAGCGCCACGACTTCGAACGGCGTCGCTTCTGGTTTTGGGAATAGTGGTTGCAACGGTGCTTTCGTCTTTTGTGTATTGACTTTGCATCGTTGACAATCGGCACACCCTTTTACGTAGTCCGCGATGTCGTTTTTCATTGTTGGCCACCAGTATTGTCGCTCTACCAGCTGCGTCGTTCGATTTATTCCTGGGTGTCCGTGAATTGGGGGATCGTGATGGGTACGAATTACTTCTCTGATTTCGTCTGGTCCCCCAGTAACAACCAATCTTTGTCCCTGATACCACCACAATCCCTCGGCCTTGATTAGTTTGTGTGGGTCCACCCATTTGCGTATTCTTTGCTCGTCCTGCGGTCTTGTGGTCTTGATGGTTCGTACGAATAGTTCGTTTGACAACACCGTGACGTTTTCGTTGTCTTTTTCCCCTTGGTCATAGTCGGGGCGTCTTGACAGGGCGTCCGCTCTTCCATTGGCGGTTCCCTTTACGTGGTGTATTTCGAAGTTGTATTCGGCTAGTTCCAAGACTTCTCTTGCTATTCTTCGACTGATTTTCTGGGGGTCTCGCCAGTATCGGAGGTTCAGATGGTCTGAGAATATGCGTACTTTGTGCGGCGATCCTGCAAGTAGATGCCTCCAGTTTCGCAGCGCCTTTACTATGGCTAGTAGCTCGAGGTTGTATATGTCATAGTTACGCTCTGCTGCGTTGAGCGTTGCTGAGTAGTATCCCACCGGGTGTCGTTTTCCATCTTGTTTCTTCTGTAGAAGTACCGCTCCTACCGCGAATCCAGATGCGTCGACCTCTAGGTCGAATTGTTGGTTTTGATCCGCGTGTGCGAGGATGGGTTCTTCAGTAACTCTTCGTTTGAGCGTATCGAACGCTGTTTGTTGTCGCTTTTCCCATTCCCATGGCTCGTCCTTGCGTGTTAGCTCGTTCAATGGTTTGGCAATAGCAGCAAATCCTTTGATGAATTGCCGGTAGAAATTGCAGAAACCAAGAAAAGATCGTACATCCTTTACCGATGATGGGGATTGCCAGTCGCGAACACCCGAAATTTTGACGGGGTCCATACGTGTTACCCCCTCTTCAAGGATTACCCCCAGGTAATCAATGCTAGAAGCGCTGAAGGTACACTTTTCTGGTTTGAAGAAGAGGTCGTGCTTTTGAGCGACTGCAAGAACGTCACAGACTGCTTCTTGGTGTTTTGTTAGAGCGTGCGGCTGTCGTTTTGTAGCTATTGCGATATCGTCCATGTAGACTCGGATCGTCGTTCCTAATGCGTCGTGTTTTGCTATGATGGGGCGGTAGATCTCGTTCATGAAACTCTGGAATGTAGCAGGTGAGTTGCACAGTCCAAAGTACATAACGGTTGGTTCAAAAAGTCCGCGACGTGTTTTGAACGCTGCTTTGTGTTCGTCACCCTCTTTGATTTGTATGTTATTGTAGCCTTGTCGAACGTCTAATTTGCTGAAGATTTGCGCCCCACCGAGATCTTTGATTAGATCATTGATGAGGGGTAACGGATATTGATTCCGTATTGTCCATTCGTTAATCTTCCGGTAGTCCTGGACTGGTCGTAGCTTTCCGTCCTTCTTTTTGATAAAGA
Source organism: Lactarius quietus (assembly GCA_015025155.1). NCBI lineage: Eukaryota > Fungi > Basidiomycota > Agaricomycetes > Russulales > Russulaceae > Lactarius > Lactarius quietus. Next base: position 8,199 of record WITN01002006.1, on the reverse strand, counting down.
AGAATGACGATGCGTACGGGGATTTTGAGGGACGAATGTATCCCTTTTCTACTTGTTCGTCGATGAACTCGTCTAGTGCCGCATCTTCGACTCTTGTCATCGGGTAGACTTTGCAATCAATGGCTTCTGGTGCTCCCTTTTTGAATTCGATTGCGTGGTCGCAACTCCTCTTCGGTGGGAATCGTTTTGCTTCTTCTTCTCCAAATACCTTTGCATATGGTTGGTATTCTTTTGGTATATCGACCTTTTTGTGTACTGTTTGGCGTCGATCGCGAGTTCAACCGCCGATCTTCGTCCATACACTTGCTCGTTTAGTTGGGTCGTTATTTGTATCTTGTCTTCTTCGGTGAACATGCGTGATACTCGCACGTCATTGTCTTCTTCCTGGAGCAGCCTTGCTAGCACTGCTCTCTGTCGTTCGGGTTGACCGATCTTAATACTATGGGGAGTTGTTTCTCGTCAATGGTGGCATGACGCCAGCTAAACCTTGGCTCGTAGTTTGCAAGCCATGGGTATCCCAATAGTAGGTCTTCTTTCCGATGTCCGTGATGAGGAATCGCATTTCCTTTTTTGTTCCTCCTGTTTCCACATTGAGCGTGAGGTAGTGTGTGATCTGCCCCGCTTTATTAGTGGTATCGTCGATGTTGTAGATATTTTTGGGCTTATCTAATGCCCGTTGTCCCAATCCCATCCTTTTGACGAATTGCGGATGGATAAAGTTGTCGGTGGCTCCAGAGTCCACTAACGCTTTGATGTCGGCCTTATTGTAACTTGCACGAATTGACACTGGTACTCGCATAGAACGGTAGCGCATGATGTATACAGAGTTACAATTTATTGCCCTCACCCAGGCCGCCGGGTTCAGGCGCTTCCAAAATCCTGCCCCATCAATTGTTGCAGGACTAGGTCCTTGACTTCTTCGTCGTCTCCTGCTACTCCTCGTAGCCATTCCGCCGCCTTTTCTTCCTTGGTTTGTGGGACTTCTATAGTCGCCTCCGTGGTTCGCGCTTGTGTGTCGCGACGTCTGCGAGGTTGTCTGCAGTCGCGACTGATGTGCCCCATCTTCTGGCAGTTGTAACACTGTGTTTGACTATGGTCTCGTTTGAATTGTCTTTGAATGAATCCCCCTCGTGGTGGGAACGGTGGTCTGTTGTTCCTGGGGTGATTTGTTACGATTTCCTCGGCCCCTGCTAGCCGTCCTCGTACACGATCTGCTGATGTGTCCATTCTATCGTCATTGAGTGGGGCGAGCAACTTAGCTAGTGCTCCTCCTGTCGTACGTGTTGGCTTGAATGCGTCAAGGTTTCCCCTGACTGTTTGCATGTGAATCCATTTCTGCTGCCTCTTAAGGGCAGATTCCCTCCATTCTTCATAGTTGCGAGGGTCGTCGTGTTGATACATTGTTTCGTACAACGCCCTCGGTAGTCCCTTTGTGAAGTACTTGAGCGTTTGTTCGGCATTGATATTGTACCCTGCGTGTCGAACTAGTTGTTCGAACTGGGCGATATAGTCATCGATCTTTCCATCCTTCATGTGTATGCCGGCGTCGAGTTGGGCTTGAGCTCGTTCTTTGCTAAGAACGTCACCGAACTGCCTTTGGAATGCATTGAGGAGGTTTTCCCACAACCTGTTGTCGAATTGGTTCGTTCCGGTGGCTACCTCGTTGACGAGCCATCGGCTTGCGGACATTACCCACTGGTTAACCGCGTTTCCCTGTATGTATGTGAGGAACAACATAGCTTTTTGGTACTTGTTCCTCATGGCCGAGTGGTTGGCGTTAACGCCTGCGTAGACCTCCCATTGAAGGATAAACGCTTCTGCTTGTGACCTTGCTCCTGTAAATGTTGGCGGCGGGTTACCAATGAATTTGTCGTTCCCGTTTTGATTGGCTATTGCTGGTCCCCCTACTGGAGGTGGCCCCGCTGGCGGTGGTCCTCCTGGAGGTGGTCCTCCTCCTCCTCCTCCTCGTGGCCATCCACCGTTGGGTGGTCCTCCTCCTCCTGATGGTGCTCTAGCAGGTGGGAATGGTCTGTTTTCGGGTGACGGTACTCGGTTTCGATTGAGTCGGAATTCGTAGAACATGTCGTGTTCAGGAATGCTTGGTGCGTCGGGTACATCTGGTCCCATTGCTCGATTGACAGCTTGTACGTCTTCTGGCTGTAATTGTTGTACGTGACCCGTTTGCTCGTTGATAACGAGTTGGGGTGGTGATACCACTGTTTGGGTAGTCATGTAGCTGAATGGTATTCCTCGAATTGGTTCGGGGATATGCAACTCAGCTGTTCGTGCGACGAGTGTGTCTATTTCTGGTGACTGCACTGCGATTTCTTCGGGTTCGGCTTCACTTCGTGGGGTTGGCGATCGTTCGCTGGTGTGACTTGACGGGGCTGGGGTAGTTGTTCGTAGTCGTAAGTCTGTCCTCGGTGGTTCTGAATCGAGGTTTATTTCTTCTTGGCCGTCTATGGCTCCTTGTTGATCAATTGGTCGCGCGTCTACCAATGGTATGTTGATGTTCAGATCGTCGGCGGCTGGTCGTGTCGCCTCAAGTAGCTGTTGGTGTTGCTCCACCTGAGTTCGACCCAGCAGCAGCGTTCCTTATTGAACACTACTGGGTGAAAGCGCTGTGATGTGGCTGCTTCCGCGTAATATCCAGTGTTGTTCTCTTCAGACCTTCTGGTGTCTGGTACGTGTCGCCACCTGACTCGTCCTACAATGTATCGAGTAGGTGCGTCTCGTTCTCTTGAGTCGATACGATAGGGCACGAAGTCCCAGCCGTCTTTGGTGGTAAGAGTTGCCACGGCGTTCGGTTTGAGGAGAGCTTGGATTTAATGTTACGTGCAAGTGGCACGTGAGCCTGACTTAGGCAACGTAGAGTGAACGCGGTGACTCAGCAATGGTCCTACTCAAGTACAAAGACTGAGTGACGTCTCAACGCGCGAAGGCGGAGTTACTTCTTGTTCTGTCTTGATACGCGGCCCCAAAGGACGAGAGATGAGAAGAGGAAACTCGGCTTTGGATAACAAGTTGAGAACTGTACAAGAAATCCAAGCTATCGACTACAACAGTCGATAGCTTCCTTATAAGCTACTCGCGCGATCCGCCTTCGTCAGCGAGACCGCCACTACTACGAATCTGCTGGTAATCGTCCACTAAGCCACTACTGCTAGGTAATCGTCCACTAAGACAAACGCCACAACTACTACGACCCTTGGTAATCGTACAGCAAACATCAGTCATCGTATCGTACTAGTATCGGTAATCATCATAGTAAGCATTGTAAGAACGAGCCACGACGTCATGCGATCACATGCCTATACGTCCCATGACTTATGGGTTAGGTCAGATACATACCATGACCCGGGACGTTACACTGCTCCTTTCACCGGTCCCACCCCTCCTCTCATTAACAACACCGACCTATCGGTATTCTCTCCCGACCATCAAGACACCACCGCCGTCGACATCTCCCTCTTTGCCGTTAACGATAAGGGGGTCATTGCTGATGTGAGTCGTTATTGCTCACTCTTAGCCGAGGAGGAAGAACTGCGCGAACGTGAAGTTGCCCTCACACGCGCCTGGATTGATTGGCACTACAAAGTGGGCCCTGTACGTAACCGCCTCACTGCTGCCCAAGCCCACGCCCGTGTCCACCCTTACCTCTCTAACACCACCCCCATCCCTCTTGCCAACGCCCCCAAAATCACACAAACAGTTGCCGACATCATTCAAGAGGGTCGCGGCAACGACATTAGGTGGCTTGGCATGCCACAACTTCATGACGAAGAACGCCCTGGCAACGACCCCAGCACTACCCACCCCTCCATTGCTAACCAACCATGGGCTCCCAAAGGTTTTACCCGGGGTCCCAAACGCCCTTCCCAACGACCCTGCCTGTATTGCAATAAGGTGGGGCACCCGGCGCGTTTCTGTTGGCGCCCCCATACGCTGTGCTACGGTAAGCCCACTTGTCTCGTACCCCTCGATCACAAGAACGTGGGTACTACTTGTGATTATTACCATGGCGACGAAGCAGTAGAAGATTGGGAAAGTTGCGCAGACAGCTATGCGTACGATGACGTTAACGCTGACTGATAGTACGAGGACGTGCTATCTTAGAAAGGGGGTCATGTCATGACCATGGCGCGTTTGGACAATTATTTTTCTCTTTACTCATTCCTTCTGACATACACTTACTTGTTTCGTTCCCTCCATTGTTCTTTATCAAGTCATCCCTTTGTCATGACTCACTATCACTGACTCATATTACTATACGATGACTCATACCACTATACAATGACTCATACGTGACTCATATCTCTCGACTCATCTCTCTTTGACATTGGGTATATAAGACGTAGCTTGTATCCGTTTGTACCCCAGCTTTGTCTTCGTCTCTATCTTGTGAATCACATTGTCTCCTCTGCTCTTCCATTGTTTGGTTGCAAAACCTCATCGAATCACCGAGTCATTGTATCACTGAACTACCTTGAACCCACAGGAACCTTTGACCGCCATCACGCGTGTCCACTAGTAACTTGGAAACCATTGAACCCTTGACTAGTCACTGTCTAGGCTCACGTCGAGCATCCTATGTCTCCGCAAGGACGTAACACCAACCGCCTCTACCCGCTACACCCAAACCGCCCACGCAGCAAGCCCTACAAACTTATAGATGTTTATACTGTTGCTCGCAGTTACTTTGCTGACCTCCAATGTTACAGGCCTGAAGACACTTTCAGCCAGCTCCCACCAGCTGACCTAATGCGATGGCCACAGCAACCACCTAGCGAATATCGCACTTCAAGGTGGTATGTGTTATGATCAGCGTGGCCTGACTTAGGCCCCACACGCGATGACGAGGTGACTTAGCAATACGTGTCAACACACGAAGGTGTGACTTGTTCCAAGGACACTTGAAAGTGCCTTCCTAAGAGAGATGAAGCGAAGCAGGTGTAGAGAGGAACCCGACTAGATTCGACAATGATACAAGAGAGTCAAGCTGTCGACCACATCAGTCGACAGCTACCTTATAACTGGTTCTTGACTGTACACCTTCGTCAGCGATACAGCCACTACTACTAATGCTAAGTAATCGTCCACTAATATCATCAGTCATCCTCAGTCATCGTACAGTAATACTATCAGTAATCCACATCGTATGCATGAGTAAGTTTCGGGAGCGACTCGTCATCCCGCTTACATGAGGCAGTCCGTCAAATCGTAACATCACCCCCTTTACAAGGGTGAGCGCCCACGCTCCACCACCCAATTAGTCACTGTGGTAAGTCCAACGTCCGTCTCATGCTCATCACGTACCCTCCTAAGGGCATGGGGCGCCCTAGCCTCCTGGAGAATGCATGGCCCTGTCAATGTGGACAAAGATGTCGTCCTCGAGTTTCTTGATGGCCTGCTCGAGCTCGGCTATTACCTCCATGGATGCGCGGTAGCGTCTCACTTCGGCCTGGAGGGAGATATCCCCCAGTCTAGCAAGGGCTTCGTCTACATGGTGCTTTCCACGGAAGTCAGCGCGGAAATAGCCGAGCTCTTCGCGGGTGTACTCAGCTGCGGGGCCCATGTCTCGGCATGGTTCGGCGTGGATATCCGCTCGGTAGATGGGCGAATACTTTCCCATTGTTCCGAACACCTCGGGGTTGTCGAGCATGCGGACCCGTATGTACTTGGCAGGGATGCGGCGCCCCTCGTGCTCAATGACCATGGGTACCCAATTCATCCTGTTGTTGAGGATGAATCCGCCGGGAGTAGGCGATATGGCACAGAGAGGGAGCCTCGTCGCATTCGCTCGGCACGTAGCGAAGGGCGATGGGTCGCGTTCTTCCCTGTAGGGGGGTAGTCCCCGTGCTTCGTATCCCTGTTCCGCTGTTGTTCTGTAGACAACAGCAACTGGAGGTGGTCGGCCCGCGTCATCGTAGGCTTCTCCGGTAATGGTGCGGACTTGGTGAGGTACAGGGAGGGGAGCACAGTGGCAGTAGTTTGGGGGGTTGTCGCATTGGATGCATACAACCCGGGCGGCGTGGTACGACTCATCACTGTCGTCATCTTCGTCTTCGCTGTCTTCGTCGACGGCGGTGGTGGCGAGTGAAGTAATGGAAGGGTTGACTGCCGTAGTGGTGAGTGAAGCAACCGAGGGTTCGACAGCTGCAATGGATCGTCTGATACTTCCCTCGTTAGCAACTGTATCCTCATCCTCCTCTCCGCTGCCGTCATCTTCACTATTTGGTCCGTCCTCCATGCTGACATCACCTCCTTCAAGAGGCCGTACTCCTTCCTCATCTTACTCCACTCTGCCGCTTGCGGGAGTGGGGAATCGCCGGCGAGCCTCGGCCAGGTCTCGGGCAGCTTGTTCTTGCTTGGCAACGGCTCTGACATGCTCAAAGGCGGAGCAGAACTGATCGTCGATGTTGTTGTTTCCATCGTAGGTGTCGAGGGTCTCAACATGGGGGATGGCGATCTCATCAATGTTGACAATGGTGAGTGGAACATGGGACATTGTATGAGAGGGTTGGAGGAATGATGGAGTAGACGGTCCTGTCAAGGCTGCTTTTATGTGAGTTTCAGCCTTCGGATTTAGTCGTGTGAACTTCCTTATCTCTTCCTCCGCGTGAACGTCGTCCCATGGGATCCATTGGTTTTCTGAGTCGGCGTACCCCTTCCACTTGATAAGGTACTGGAGTTTGCGCCCTCTTCCATGTCTTCGAGAGTCTATCACCTTTTCAACTTCATATTCTTCCACGCCTTCAACTAGTTCTGGTGGTGGGCGCAAGTAATTTATGCCGTGCATGTGTGTTTCTTTGTAAGGTGTGAGCAAATCTGTGTGAAACACGTCATGTATCTTCCACTGCGGGGGTAACTTGAGCCGATAATTCACAGGGGACATCACCTGTACGATCTCAAATGGCCCCTGCCTTCTTGGCGCAAGCTTGGCAGCTGGTTGATTTGTCCGCAGATTTCGTCCATCTAACCATACTTGGTCTCCTATGGTATATCTGGGCATATCTTTGTGTTTGACCCATGACTTCTGGGCCTTTAACATGTTCTCCTGTGCGCTCCGACGAGCTTCCTTCAACTGTTCCAATCTACTTGATATGCTGGGCACATTGATGGTACCTGGCGCCCATTTATCTCTTGGGTGATATCCCATTAGCGTGAAAAATGGGGTTTGTTTGGTGGTACTGCTCATCGTATTGTTATGAGCGAACTCCGCCAGGGGTAACTGGGCGGCCCAATTGTCTTGTTTCTCGTTTGCCCATAATCTGAGGTATTGCTCCAGCCACTGATTGGTGCGCTCCGACTGCCCATCCGTCCATGGGTGGTAGGCAGTGGATATGTTTTGCTGAATCTGAAGGGTTTTGCATAGTTCCCTCATGAACTTTGCCGCGAAACGAGGGTCTCGATCGCTGATTATTTTGCTTGGAAGTCCAAACCGCGGGAGTACCTTCTGGGTGTACAACATTGCAGTTTCTTCTCCTGACATTGATTCTCGGCAGGGTATGAATATCAATGCTTTGGAACAATCATGGTCTGTGATCGTCAGAATCGAGTCATATCCGTCTGACGGGGTAACTTAGTTATGAAGTCCACCGCAATAACTTCAAATGGTGTGGCTCCCAGTCGAGGGTAGATGGGTTCGAATGGTGCTTTGGTGGGGCGAGTGTTGACCTTGTGTCGTTGACACTCAGCGCATCCTTGAACGTAATCCATGACGTCGGCCTTCATGTTTGGCCACCAGTAGTGTCGAGCTAGCAATTCTTGTGTTTTTGCTATTCCTGGGTGACCCGCCGTTAATGCGTCATGATATTGCTTTATGACTTCCCTTAGCTCCTCGTCCTTCTTGGTGGTAACCACCACTCTTCCATTTTTGAACCATACACCGTCTATCTTCTTGAGTTCATGGGGGCTTACCCATGCTTTGATTCGAGTTTCTTCTTGTCTGATGGGGGTTGGTGTAATCCCCGCTACTGTTTGTATGAATATTTTGTTTGGTAGTACCGTGACTCGGTTGTTGTCTTTTTCTCCAGTGTCGTTGTTACGTATTGCCCATGGCGTCACGTGACACTCGCCACATCAGGACCAGGATGTGCGCAGGCCGACGACGGCATGGAAGGGACACTGAAAGATCGCATGGTGTAAGCCCAAAGGCTTGATGTTGGGACGGAATCCAGCAGGCCGAGGGTTGATCCC
>WITN01002005.1:0-10476 GCA_015025155.1 Lactarius quietus | reverse complement strand
CCAGCATAGCGAGGGCTTCGTCTACCTGTTGCTTTCCCCTGAAGTCAGCGTGGAGGTACTGCAGCTCTTCACGACTGTACTCAGCTGCGGGTCCCATGTCTCGACACGGCTCTGCATGAATGTCCCCTCTGTATATTGGTGCGTAGATCCCATGGTCCCGAAGACCTCTGGGTTGTCGAGCATTCTAACTCGTACGTATTTGGTGGGGATGCGTCGGCCCTTGTGTTCGATCACCATGGGTACCCAGTTCATCCCATTGTTGAGGACGAACCCATTTGGGGTAGGCAATATGGGACGGACAGGGCGCCTTGACGCATGCATTCAGCGCGTAGTGATGGGGGACGGGTCTTGGGCCTTGCAGTAGGGAGGTAACCCTCGCGCTGCGTATCCCTCATCCGCCAGGGGCCCGTATATGACGGCGATGGGGGGCGGCTGCAGTACATGTTCATCAGCTTCTTCAGTAATGTCTCCTCTCTTGGTGGTATGCGCTCTGGGATGCAGTGACAGTAGTCGACCGGGTTGTCACACCGGGTACACATGACTCAGGCGTCATGGTAGGACTCGTTGGACGAGTCGTCACTGTCATAGCGATTGACAGTGGTGGTCGATGTGAAGGCGGTGGAGGGCTGGAGGATACTTGCCTCATCAGCAGCTGTATCCTCATCCATCTCTCTGTCGCCGTCCTCTTCACTATCTGGTCCAGTCTCCATGCCGCCATTACCTCCTTCAACAGCCGGTAATCCTCCCTCATCGTCTTCCACTTGGCCGCTTGCGGGTGTGGGGAATCGCCGGCAAGCCTCGGCCAAGTCTCGTTCTTGCTGCTCTTGCTCTGCTCGATCTTGCTCAGCGACTGCTCGTACATGTTCGAGTGCTGAACAGAAGGGGTCGTCCACATTGTTGTTGGTGTCGTAGGTGGTGAGGGTGTTAACAGGGGAATGTCGTTGAGGTCGATGATGGTGAGTGGGACATGAGACATGCTAGTGGGTGATGGAGATATTGTTCGTTCTGTCAAGGCTGCTTTTAAGTGAATTTCAGCCCTCGGGTTGAACCATTTGAACTTCCTTATCTCTTCCTCCATGTGAACATCATTCCACGGGACCCACTGATTATCCGAGTCGGCGTAGCCTTTCCACTTGATTAGGTATTGGAGTTTACGCCCCACCCATGTCTTCTCAAGTCTAGTACCTTTTCGACCTTGTATTCTTCCACGTCTCCTATCAGCTCAGGTGGTGGGCGCTGATAGTTTACGCCATGAATCAGTGTTTCTTTGTAAGGTGTGAGGAGATCTGTGTGAAAGACATCATGGATGCTCCACTGCGTGGGAAGTTCGAGTCGATAGTTGACAGGAGACATCACCTGGATGACCTTAAATGGCCCATGTCTTTTGGGCGCAAGTTTTGCAGTTGGTTGATTGGTTCGCAAGTGGCGCCCTTTGAGCCAGACCTTGTCCCCTATCTGATATATAGGGTATCTTGGTGTTTGACCCATGACTGTTGCACCCGTCGCATCTGCTCTTGTGCCTGGTTTCTTATCTCTTTCAATTGTTCTAGTCTGGCCGCGACTTGTGGTATGGGCGACATCGTATCTGTCCAATTAGTGCGTGGGTGATATCCCATCAAAATTCTGAAGGAGACTTGCGTGTGGATTCGTTAACCCAGTTATTGTGTGTGAATTCGGCCATCGCTAAGTGTTCAGCCCAATTGTCTTGTCTTTCGTTAACCCAGAACCTGAGGTATTGTTCTAGCCACTGATTGGTGTGCTCCGATTGTCCATCTGTCCGTGGATGGTAGGTGGTCGATATGTTTTGTTGTATTCCTAGAATGCAACATAGTTCCCTTGTAAACTTTGAGGCAAACCGGGGATCTCAGTCGCTGATGATTTTTGATGGTAGACCAAAATGAGTGACATAATAGGATGGCGGTTTCTTCGCCTGAGATTTCTTCCTTGCATGGTATGAATATAGAAGCCTTCGAACAGTCATGGTCAGTGACTGTGAGTATGGAATCGAATCCTTGTGACACTGGAAGTTTGGTGATAAAGTCCAACGATATTACTTTGAATGGTGTCGCTTCCGCTTTTGGGAATATTGGTTGCAATGGTGCCTTCGTCGTGTGTGTGTTGATTTTGTGTTGCTGACATTCGGTGCACCCTTGTACATATGTCGTGATGTCTTGTTTCATCGTGGGCCACCAGTAATGGTGTTCCACCAGTTGGATTGTGTGGGCTATTCCTGGGTGACCGTGAACAGGAGGGTCGTGGTGAGTGGAGATTACTTCTCTCATATCCTCCATTGTTCCCGTGATTACTAATCTCTGTCCTTGGTACCACCAAAGCCTGTCAACCTTGGTTAGTTTGTGGGGGTTGACCCACTTGCATATCTTTTGTTCGTCCTGTGTTTTGGTTGGTCGATCGATTGTTGTATTTCGTACAAACACCTTGTCTGGCAGTACTGTGACATTCTCATTGTCCTTCTCTCCTTGGTCGTAGTCAGGTCTTCATGATAGTGCATCTGCTCGTCCATTGGCAGTCTCCTTGACATGATGGATTTCATAGTTGTACTCCGCTAGTTCTAGGACTTCCCTAGCAATTCTTCTGCTAATCTTCTGGGGTTCTTGCCAGTATCTGAGATTCAGATGGTCAGAGAATATGCGTACTTTGTGTGGGGATCCTGCCAACAAGTGTCTCCAGTTACGCAGTGCTTTGACAATGGCCAACAGTTTGAGGTTGTATATGTCATAGTTTCGTTCTGCTGCATTGAGGGTCGATGAGTAATATCCCACTGGGTGCCGTTTTCCGTCTTGTTTCTTTTGTAGTAGGACTGCTCCCACTGCGAATCCTGACACGTCTACTTCACGGTCGAATTGTTGGGTTTGATCTGGGTGTGCGAGGATAGGTTCGGAGGTGACGCGTTGTTTGAGCATATTGAATGCAGTTTGTTGTCGTGTGCCCCATTGTTACGTTTGACTGGACGTATCGACTCGACTTGAGTAGCGAGCGTGGAGTACCGGTTATGCAAGGGGTTCGATTGTCGATGTTTCCGTAGCGACTACCAAACCTCCCCCGATGAGGGTCGTGGATATGGTGCCGACAGTATGCGAGAGCGTAGGGTATGACCCTAGGCGGAGTAGTGAATATACGAGCGACGGAGTTAATACGAAGTATCTCCAATCGTCGTAGAGAGGAAGGTTGGAACTGACAAGTCGACTGGACTTGGATGCAGCCCGCGGTGTGTGACAGCATGAAGTCGATGAGATTCAAGAACTCAGACCTAAGGTCTAAGTCCACTATGAGTACACATTATATACCAATCGAGACGCGCCACTACTGTTAACTGGGCTACTAGGACCGCCACTAATACTACTAGTATCAGTATAAGTATGACGCCATATGGAACAGTATCGAACGAGATAGAAGTACAGTGACGATAAGAAGAGGGTCATGAGACCAAAGGCACGCGGAACAGGGAGTACAAGATAGAATGTGAAAATGGTCCCAATGATAGTCCATATGACGCTTCTTCTGTTTCTTGTTCGCCGCGGCAATCCTTTCAACCGCATCAGCTTCCTGGAGGCATCGTACAGTGGCCCACGAGTCGAGCATGTTATCCGACACACACTTCTCCAGGTCCACCAGATCTTGGGCCAATCATCGTCCTTCGAGTTCTGTGTACCGGTACCGACAAACTTCGGCCTTGAGAGACTGGTCACCGTCCCAGTCTAGAGCCATGTCAACTTCTTCGCGGAAGGGATACCCTCCCTTGAGAAGGTACAGGTCAGCATCCGCGTAGCGAGGCACGGTCTCTAGATCTCGACGTGGTGTGCCAGTAGTCGACTTGTATACAACTGTGGATCCCCAGACAGGTAACCCTGTACAGAGGGTCGTCACCAAAGGTGACCTTAGTGTACTTGGCCGGCCATTTGACACCATAGCCGTCAGAGATCTGCATGGGTACATAGTCAGTCCCCGGTTCACGTTAAACCCGTCTGGCGGCGGTGTAACGCGGCCCTGAGCTTCCCAGTCGCGCTTCTCGTCACGCGTCGCCCAAGGGTCTCGAGTGAAGTCAGGAGTGTAATATCCTCCTGATCCTTCTGCGCTTGGGTTAGGCGGTAGCGCAACGGCTTCTTGGCTCGTCGTCGGGTAGGGGTTTGTGAGTGGTACTGGGGAAGAGGAATACGTCCCCGCTGGTCTGTATATACCTGTCCCACACCGTCGTACTCCGGAGGTGGTGGGATGGGGAGTGGGGGAGTGGAGGCTGTGGAGGTGGTGACGGCGAGGGGCTCGTGAGTGGGGACAAGCTCTGCGGTGTGAGTGGTGTAAGCATCGACGTGTGCTTGGATTCCTTGCTGGAGGAACTCGATGCGGGCAAGGGGATCGGAGTCAGGGTGAAGGGGTAGGGGGTCGTCGTTCACGTTGGACCCGGATGGCGTAGTCTGCCATTCGTGACTCGGTCTGGGTCGATCTCTTCGGGAGAGGGGGCACGAGTACTCGTACTGTTGGAAGTGGTGGGCGTGATCCAAGAGGAGGGGACGTAGCTGAAATGCGTAGAGCCTCCTGGACGTCGGGGTCGTTGAACTCAGATCCAGATATGGCAAATACTGCCCCGGGAGAGGGGGGGTTGTTGGTCGGGGAGAGGCGGGGTCGACGGCTGTGATGCTGAGTTCATCTGGGGAAGTTGTCATGCTAGGGTCTGGGGAATTAGTGTCGGTATGCAGTCTCCTTATATGCGTGTTTTTCGAGTCTGCTGATACTTCTCCACTTCCTCATCGCGCTCATGTCATCCCAGTTGACCCACTGATTTTCTGCGTCGGGGTATCCTTCCACTTAACGAGGTATTGGAGTTTACGCCCTCGTCCATACGCTTGAGTCTAGGATTCGCTCCACTTCGTATTCTTCTTCTCCGTACTAGGTCAGGTGGTGGTCTTTCGAAGTTTCGTCCATGGAATTCTGTTTCACGATAAGGGGTCAGGAGGTCAACATGAAACACGTCGTGAATCTTCCATTGGGGTGGTAGTTTCAGTTGATAGTTGACGGGCGATAGTACCTTAATAATTTGAAACGGTCCATGCCTTTTCGGGGCTAATTTGGCTGATGGTTGATCTATCGTAGATTGCGCCCTTCCAACCATACCATTTCTTGTTCTTTGAATGTCTGTCCCTGACGCCTAGCTTGCGCCCATCGGCTTGCGCTTGCCTTATTGATTCTTCCGCTTTCTTCCGTGCTTGTTTCCATTGCTCCATGCGTAGGGCCACATTAGGCATAAGAGATACACTCTCCGTTATCCGTGCTTTCGGATTATGTCCCATAAGGATTTGAAACGGGGACATCCGGGTAGTTTCGTTTTCCACGAGTTATGAGCGTACTCAGCAGTGGCAGGTAGTGACACCAGTTATCTTGTTGTTGGTTGACCCAAAACCGAAGGTACTGTTCGAGCCATTGATTAGTCCTCTCCGATTGTCCATCGGTTCGTGGATGAAATGCCGTAGAAATGTTTTGTTGGATCCCAATTGTCTACAGAGGGTTTTCATGAATCTGGACGTAAATCTTGGGTCTCGATCACTGATGACCTTATTTGGAAGTCCAAATCGAGGAATACATGTTGGAAGTACAGTTGGGCTACTCCTTCCGCATTTATGGTTTCTTGGCAAGGGATAAAGATCGCCATCTTGGTACAATCGTGATCTGTTATGGTTAGGATCGAATCGTGTCCTTCGGACTCCGGAAGCTTGACGATAAAGTCCATTGCTACCGTTTGGAATGGTAATGCTTCTGGTACTGGTGTGATAGGTAACAAGGGGGCCTTTCGCGCTTGGGTTTGACCTTGTGTCTTTGGCACTCGGCGCATCCTTTGATGTATTGATACACCTCTGCGTTAGCTGCGGCCACCAGTAGCTTTCTCCTACGAGGCGAGTAGTCCGCGATATCCCTGGATGTCCGAACGCCGGTGGGTCATGATGGTCTTTGATCAGCGCCTTACGTTGTTCTTTGTCAGCGGTGACTACCTTGCGCCCTCTTTTGTACCACACTCCGTGTTCCTTTTTAGATTATGGGCTGATCCAAGGTGTCAAGGTTCGTAAGTTCTGATCGCAGTTCTGGTGTCGTGATTTCGAGGGTGTTGGTGCCGTGAATGAACATACGCTCGGTAACACTACGACTTGGTCGTTATCATCTTCTCCTTGTCCATAATCGGGTCGTCTTGACAGGGCGTCGGCTCTTCCATTCGTCTGTCCTGCGACGTGTTTGAGCGCGATATTGTACTCCGATAGTTCCAATACTTCTCGTGCTACACGTCGACTGATCCTTTGAGGGGCTCGCCAGTATTGTAGGTTCGCATGATCTGTATACACTGTTGTTTGGTGTGGTGACCCTGCTAGGTATTGACGCCAATGTCTGAGGGCTTTCACGATTGCTAGGAGTTCCAGGTCGTATATGTCGTAATTTCGTTCGGCCTCCGATAGAGTGCTTGAGTAATATGCCACTGGATGTCGTTTTTGATCAGGTCCTCGTTGGGTTAGAACGGCTCCTAGTGCGAATCCAGATGCATCTACTTCGAGTTCAAATGGCTTCCTCAAATCGGGTTTGAACCAGTACTGGTTCTGATGTAACTCGGCGCTTTAGTGTTTCGAACGCTTGTTGTTGTTGTATACCCCACATTCCATGTGTGATTTTTCCTAGTCAGATTGTTAAGAGGTCGTGCCAGATGGGCAAATTGGTAATGAAGGGCGGTAAAAATTGCAGAACCCTAAAAATGATCGGACCTGTTTCAGTTAGTGGGTGTCGGCCAGTCTTTGATGCCCGAGATTTTGACAGGGTCCATGCGTGTCACCCCCTTTCAAGGATTAGCCCCAGATAATCACACGTGGTGCCTCCCATGTGCATTTTTCTGGTTTGAGGTACAAGTTGTTCTTTTGGAACACTCTGAACATCTTTGACCGCCGTTCGGTTCCTGCAGGGTAGTTGTCGTCGCAATGAGTACATCGTCCATATAGATAATGATTTCAGTTCCCTGTTTTGTATGTTCCTCTTGACGGATCGAAAGATATGGTTCATCATGTTCTGGAATGTGGCGGGAGAATTTGTAAGTCCGAAGAACATGACGGTTGGCTCAAAAAGCCCATATTTGGTCTTGAATGCTGCCTTATGTTCGTCTCCCTGTTTGATCCGTATGTTGTTATACCCCATCGCACATCGAATTTTGTAAATATATGTGCGTCTTTTACTTGTGCAATGAGTCGGGGATCAATGGAAGTGGGTACTTGTTTTTGATGGTGTATTCGTTAAGTTTGCGATAATCTTACCGGTCGAAGTTTTCCATCTTTCTTTTTGATGAAGAAGAAGGGTGACGCATATGGGGATTTGGATGGTCGGATGTAACCTTTCTGGAGTTGAGTTGAGATAAACTCCTTGAGAGCTTCATCTTCAGTCCCCGTTAGAGGATACGGTTTGCAGTTAATCGCTTTGGGGCCCCTCTTTTAGTTCAATCGCGTGATCCCATTCCCTGGATGGGGGAAATCTTTGCGATTGTTCTTCATCAAAACCGCTGCAAACTCCTGATATTCTGTCGGTATTTCTTTGATTGCGGGCCTGCTGCTGCTTGAGCTAATCGCTCGCAATGGTTGCAGGGCGACTGCATTCTTCTTCCAACTGTTGTACGACCTGATCTTTTTCAAGTCTGAGAGGGCGTAGTAGGTTCTTGATATCGTGGGTCTAATCATCAAGTTCCTCCAATTTAGTGAGCGCACAACCACTGGTAGAAATCTTGTATCAATGGTGCTGCTCTTCCAATGGAAGCGGGGTTCAAATGTGGACAACCAGGGGTATCCCAAGATAAGATCTTCAAGACCTAGATCCGTAACGAGAAATCGCATTTGCCTTCTTGACTTCCTGTTCGAACTTCTAGATCAACATAATCTGTCAGCATCCTGCTCGATTATTGGTCCCGTCGATATTCCAGATCTTTCGAGGTCTATCCAAGCGTTGGGTTCCAAGTCCTAGTCTTTTGATTAGTCGGGGGTCGATGAAATTATCGGTTGCCCCGAATCCACCAGTATCTTTTTGTCGGCCATTGCACTCTGCGTTCGAAATGAAACAGGGATTTTCATACTTCGATAGCGGGTATGTACATGAGTTACAGAGTGTGCGAATAGCTCTTGCCCAGGCCGTTGGGTTCGAGCTCACGAAAAATCCTTCCCCATAAAGACCTTGAATGAGTCGGTCTTTGTCATCGTCTTCCAGTTCTTTAATGGCGCCACCAGTTCCCGAGCGCTCGGTTTCTTATCTTCCTTGTCTTGGCACTTTGTACTTGAGCGTCTTCCTCTTGAGGACTAGCTCGCTTGGGATCTGTGACTTTGACGGGCAGTTGCGACTCATATGACCAGTCTTGCGACAACGGAAGCATTTTCCTTCGGTCATTAATTGAGTACGCTCGTCATCCGTAGTGCTGCCCTGGCTCGAGTGCGGCCGCGGAAGTGTCCATACGTTGTCGTCTTTCTTTTTCAGTGCTTGCTGCCACTGAGGTTTGGTGAACTTCTTTTTCGTGTCATTCTGGAAGCGGCTAGTGAGATAAAGGTATTTCTGGTGTTGTTTGCGTGCTTCGTCTACCCAGTCTTCGAACTGACAAGGTGATCACCGAATTCGATGACCTTTCGGTGGAGGGCATTGGGGAGTCCTCCTGCGAACATCTCAATAACGCAGATTCTTGAAGGTCATGTCCTGCGAGTCGCGCAAGTTTCTTGAATCCTGCAACGTACTCATCGAACTTGCCCTCTTTCATGCGGTAAACTTTGAGCTCGTTCTTCGATTTTTGGCTACCATGGTGTCAATGAATGCGTCTTTGAATCGATCGAGACGGTAACCCAGAGGTACTCGTCCCAGATAGTGGCCCCCTGCGATTTGATCGTGGAGCCAGCTACTTGTGCTCCAGTCCATTCGACAACGTATTCCCCTTTAATAAGACAAGAAAAGCATGGTGCGTGAAGGGGCGTTGCATTGTGTCGTTCCAATTGAGTCCTCGATAGATATTCCATTCGAGGAGAAATTGTTCAGTTTTGTCTCGATCACCGTTAAAGGTTTGGGGGTCGTTGCCAACTAACTTTCCATTAGTTCCCCGTCCTCCGGCTCCCATATCTCCCCCTCCTCCAGGCCCTCCATGGGTGGTCCTGGATCGGGGTTACCTCCTCCTCCTCCGGGTAGAGGACCGATATGAGCAGGTGGAGGTCCTCCTGATGGAGGATCCTCCACCTCCTCCTCCTCCGCTTGGTCCTCCCCTGAGGGAATCCTGGGGGTACTCCAAATCGAGCAGTTCGGCCCAATACAGTCGCTGGAGGGACAGTGGTAGTTGTTGCGATTTGTGACATTGTATAAGCCAACGTAGGTAAACCGGAGATAGTACGGGTTCGGGTGTGGAAACTTGTGTGGGTACGTGTTCAGCCAATCGAGCAAGCTTGTTTCTTCGTCTTCTTGTTGTGATGTAGTGGGAATTTTGACGTCTTCGTCTGATCGTCTCCTGCGTCTGATGTGAACTGTAGTCGTTCTTCTGGTGCGTGTCTTTTGTCCGTCAATGGGACCCCACTCTGATCGATCAACCTTTTCTGGTTCGGGATAGAAGCTGCAACTGGTGGAGGGAATCGGGTGGTCGGGTGATCTTCCAGTCGCCACTTCGTTGGCTTCGTTGGGCTGTTCCCCACTCGAGTGTATTGAAGTCGAATTCGACTGGAATATCAATTCGTTCAAATTGACTATAGGCAAAGTAGCCGGAGCGTGTAGCGTCAGGGTCGTCCTTCCAGAATGCTCCTTGAGAAATCTGACAGGGACGTTTCGTTCGCCTCTTCGCTCGATTCGTTCTTTCGTTGGGTACGCCACGGTTGAGGAGAGGTCTGAGTTAATGTTACGTTCGACTGGACGTATCGACTCGACTTGAGTGGCGAGCGTGGAGTACCGATTATGCGAGGGGTTCGTGTCGATGTTTCGTAGCGATTGCCAAACCTCCCCCGATGAGGGTCGTGGATATGGCGACGACAGTATGCGAGAGCGTAGGGTATTACCCTAGGCGGAGTAGTGAATATACGAGCGATGGATGGATACGAAGTATCTCCAATCGTCGTAGAAAGAAGGTTGGAACTGACAAGTCGACTGGACTTGGATGCAGCCCGCAGGGTGTGACAGCGTGTGAAGTCGATGAGATTCAAGAACTCAGACCTAAGGTCCTTGTTCGTAGAAGTACATGTTAAATACGAATCGAGCACGCCACTACTGAAGCTGCGGTACTAGGATCGCCACCAATACTACTAGTACTTGTACTAGTATGATGTCATATGGAACCGCCGAACGAGATAGAAGGTGTATTAGTAACAGGAGTCATGGTACGAGACGCGCGGGGCGTAAGAGTACGAATCAAAATGTGAAAATGGTCCCACTGATAGCCCATGTGATACTGAACACTGTTACAAAAGTTCAAGCAGAACGGTCAACGTAGGAGGC
>WITN01002004.1:0-10493 GCA_015025155.1 Lactarius quietus | reverse complement strand
TGAGAGTGGTTCGTTGATGTGGTCAATTTAGCCCGGGTCAGGGGGGTGGTCATGTTCAGGCCGTGATAGATAGAAGTCCTCCAGTAAGGAATCAATCGCGGTGAGAGGTCGTTGTGGAAACCTTACAGGGGGTGATATTGAAGGGTCCCGTTGAGAGGAATGGTGGTCGTGTTCCTCATTTGGTTTGAAAGCCGCACGGGAGATGTGCAGGAAGTCGTAGAACCTCCCACATAAGGCGGCATCTGTGCCCATTAGGTCTTGCGGAGAGAAGCTGTCCCAGCACGCATTACCTGCAGTGGTGGTCCTCGCTTCCTCGAACCGGGGCAGTCGTAGACGAGGTGGAACCACGAGCGGTCTGGAAACCCGCATTCGCAGCCCAGTTCGTCGGGTGGTATATCGGGCCTAAACCGCTTGGTGTAGTCCGATGTGAAGGCGTGCCCTACTCCCAAACGGAGGGCAGTAGAGGTGGTGTGGCGGAGACATTGACCGAGGCGGCCTCTACTCCAAGCCAGAGTGGGTGGTTCTTCCCGTCCGGGGTCGCGTGAGCGCATATTCCCGAGCGAACGAGATGGTGGGTTCAGCTCTACGTTTTTCGAGCCACTCTGTCTTCCAAAGGTGGAAGGCGCGTTTCCGGGCCGCTGCTTTCTGGTGGGAATGAGACTGGATAGAGGAAAGCAGTGCGCGGGGGGTAATGGTGCAGGCACCAAGGGTGGCCTGATGGGCTGTGGTGGACTGTGACCGAGTCCTGACCGGGGGTGACCAAGTTAACCACATCTTGACGTCCTGATGCTGGGCAAAGAAGGAGGTCAGCGCGTGATGAAAAGTAAGTACTGTCTGCTGATGCGTGATAGTACGAATATTAGTAATGGCCTGTAGGGCTGACAAGTTCCCCGCCAGGATGTAAGCATGGGAGGGGGGTGCATGAGACCTATAGTACAGTTCAACCCACTTGGCCGCTTTCGCAAGCACGAACAGGTCAACGTCATACTGGGTTACTTCTGTCCCCAGGCACCATTGCTGGACCTGGTTCTGGAGTTCCCTGCCTTCACCAAAGGTGGTCATGACAGCAGCCGTGCTGGCAACCATAAGGTCGTCGAACTGATCTTTCTTAGAGATTGTGGCCGCTGTCTGGATAATGACCCTCTCTGCATCCGAAGCTGACCACCCCGTGTAGAGGGCCGTGACGTCTGCCTTCCGGTCGTTGGGGGTGCATCTCCCCTTAAGCTTCACCGCACCCGCCCAGTTGGGAACCTCCCAGGGGGGTACTGCCGTGACGTTGGCGCGAGGACCCTGTACAGGGATCCGTGCACCTAGTGCCTCCAATGCTGTGGGGCGCAGTGCTCTCCTCTTCGGCCCAGAGAGTGGGGGAACAGTCACCACCCCGTCATTGCTGACGTGTGGGCCGCCCAAAGACTCCTCCGCCCAGTCAGGACCAAGACGGCGTCTGAGCTGGGAAGTGGGGGGGACGCGGTACAACCTAAGGGCAGAAGTATGCGTCAGTTTCTCCAAGTAGAGCCTGGCAGGTAGCACCCTGGTTAGCTCGTGAAGAGCTTCCCTGGGCGCTGTCCTGAAGGCTCCAGAAATTACCTTTACGCCGTCATTCATGACAGCTTGAACTTTCTTGATTAACCCGACCTTGTTGCAGGCACTCATCACAGTTGACACCCGTATGACAGTACTGGGAGGCAGACGGTGTTAAACACCAACCGCCACTTGGCCATAGATAGGCCCCGGTGTGTGTTCCCAAGCACTGACAAGGCTTTAAGGCTTGCCCGCGCGCAGTTGCACATGATATCGACGTGCTCGTTCCACTGTAACCTGTGGTTCAGAAAGAACCCCAGGTACCATACTAAAGCTTTCGCCTCGACCCAGTAGGTGTTCAGGGCTCCGGTACTTCCCCCCTGAGGGGTTCGCCCGATCGCCTTTGGGGTGCCTACTGAGCCTCCTCGACCTAGAATGAGGTTGCGACTTGGGTTTGGGGTGGGGGCGCTCTAGCTGTACAGCCGGGCCCTTAACCTCCCCGTCCAGCGGTCTCAGTTGTTCCTCAGCTCCATGGATGCGGAGCTCCAGGCGTTCGGCACGTCCTCACTGTCGAGGCGAGACTGCCTAGGGGGGCGGAAGAAGATCAGCTCAGTTTTGTCCGGCTCAATAGCCAGACCGTTGCGACACAACCACTCGTTGCACAAACCATACCCTTGGCGAAGGGCGTCCTTGACCGTACTCCAGTCTCGACCCTGCGCGGTGATCAAACCGTCATCGACATACATGGCAAAGGAACAGCCCAAAACAGCATTCAACTTTGCCAAGAGCGGAGCGGTGTAGATGGCGGAGAGGATGGGGGAGACAGGGAACCTTGCGGGGTTCCCTTCGCCTGCTCCTGCTCATCCGACACCTTGCCGTTGAACATGAGGTTAACTCGCCATTCCGATAGAAAGGATCGAACCCATTCACACATGCCTGGGGGAAATCCCATAATGGTCATGATGTGAGCGAGTCGGTCCTTGTTGACGTTGTCGAAGAACCCGGATATGTCGAAGAGGAGGGCACCAAACTTCAACTTCATCCGGAGGGCGGTTTCGATGTCGTGCACCAGACTTAGGCCGGCGTCGATGGTGGATGAAAACCGACGTGTACCATACTGTGTGGTGGGGAGGAGGTGGTACTTATCCAGGTCGTACATGAGTCGACTGGACACTCCCTTTCGATGAGTTTGCTCATGGTCTCGAGCAGACTTATAGGCCGGTACGCCTTGGCAATGGCATAGTCAGCTTTGTCCGGCTTAGGGATGACCACCACCAAGGCGTGACGCCAAAGGCGGGGGTGAAAACCTGTGGAAAGACAGGCATTGGCGAGCCAGGTGAGGTGTTCCCCAACCACGGACCATGCCGTCTTGAGCATTCCCCAACTGATACTGGAGGACCCAGGTGCGGATTTGTTCGTCGTTTTGCACAATAGTGCGAGTAATTCCTTGGCATTGAACTCGACCCACTCTCGAGCAGGAACATGGGGGGGTCATCATGCTGTGCGAGTCGGGGTGGGGAGGCGACGGTTGGAAAGAATCGCTTGGTGAGTAGTGCAGCGATGTCGTTCGGGTCGCTGGTGAGGGAGCCGTCTGCCTGTCGCAGGGCACAAACCTCAGTCATGCGTCGACCGTGTCTCCACTTGGCTATGTCCCAGACGTAACCTGATTCAATTGCGTCGTCTGCCCATGCACGCTTAGCTGCGAGCGCAGTGCGGCACATGTCACGACGGGCTTGGGTTCGGGCATCCGATTTGAGGGGGAAAGAAGAAGTGGCCCACAAGGCCGTAGCTGTGGCAGCGCATTCTTTGTTCCACCAAGGGCGGGAGGATGCCCCTCGAGGTTTCTTGTGCTCCATGTGTGCCTCGCAAGCCGCATGTACAGCCGTTTGGAGTGCCACCGCAAACCTTTCAATGTCGTCGGGGGAAAGGATCGGCCAGAGTGGCGGTAGGTGCCCCGCAATGGTAAGGCGCCATTGTTTCTCCTCCTCCTCACTAAGATCGAACTTAAACGTGCGGAGGGTTTCAACTTTAGACGTGCGGTTGTGGCTCCTGGCGATCCAAGACGAGCGGATGCCCGCATGATCAGACCCTAAGGAGGCTTCCCAGTCCACCGTGGGGGGCCCAAGAACATTACCGAAGACCGCAGCTGTTGCGTGCGGGCAGCACGTGAGCCTGACTTAGGCGACAAAAGGGTGAACGCGGTGACTTAGCGAATTCCCGACTCTAGCGTGAAGGCAGAGTGTCGTCTCAACGCTCGAAGGCGGAGTTTGGCTTTGTTCTTTAAGCGATTCGCGACCCGAAGGATGAGAGAGAGAAGACACAACTTCTGATAACAAGACGAGAGTGATACAAGAAATCCAAGCTATTGACCACAACAGTCGATAGCTTCCTTATAACGTGTTCGCGCGATCTGCCTTCATCAGCGAGACCGCCACTACTACTACTCTGCTAGGTAATCGTCCACGGTGTACAGTCATCGTATCGTAGGCCGTCAGTCAGCCTTTAGTCATCGTACAGTGATCGGTCAGTCAGCCATCAGTCATTGTACAGTAATCGGTCAGTCAGCCGTCAGTTGTCGTACAGTAATTGTCCCCTTTGATCACGCCCCCTCGGTTATCGGTTAGGTCAGATACCTGCTATGACCCGGGACGTAACATCACCCCCTTCACAAGGGTGAGCGCCCTCGCTCTACTACCCAATTGGGCACTGCGGTCAGCCCCACATCTGTCTTGTGCTCATCCCGTATCCTTAAAAGAGTGTGAGCCCTACCCAGCCGCTTTGCCGAGTGACGTGCGCGGTCGACATGGACGAAGATGTCGTCCTCGAGCCTCTTGATCGCGACCTTTAGCTCCTTGATGACCTCCTGGGACGCGCGGTAGCGCCTTACTTCGGCCGCCAGGGAAATATCTCCCAGCCGAGCAAGGGCCTCGTCGACCTGGCGCCGTCCCCGGAAGTCAGCTCGTAGGTACTGTAATTCTTCGCGGGTGTACTCAGCTGTGGGCCCCATGTCTCGACACGGCTCGGCATGTATGTCTCCTCGGTATACTGGTGTGTGAAGCCCCATGGTCCCGAAGACCTCCGGGTTGTTGCACATCCTCACCCGCACGTATCTGGCGGGGATGCGACGCCCCTCGTGTTCGATTACCATAGGGACCCAATTCATCCCGTTGTTGAGGACGAATCCGCCGGGAGTAGGTGATAGGGTATGGACAGGGCGCCTCGGTGCATTCGCTCGGCGCGTATGGATGGGTGAGGTATCGCGTGCCTCAGCATAGGATGGTAGCCCTCGCATGGTGTACCCTTCCTCCGCAGTCGGTCCGTAGACGGACAGCAACAGGCGGTGCTTGTCCTGCGTCATCCACGGCTTCTTCGGTAATGTTGTCTTCTTCTTGGTTGTCGACTCGGGGGGGAATGCGCATGGGGCGCAGTGGCAGTAGTCTTTGGGGATTATCGCACCGGGTGCAGATAATGTGGGCGTCATGGTACGAGCCATTGGAGGACTCGTCGCTGTCGTATCGATCGACAGCGGTGGTGGACGTGAAAGCGGTGGAGGGCTGGAGGATACTTGCCTCATCAGCCATTGTATCCTCGTCCGTCTCTCCTGCGGCGTCATCCTCGTTACTTGATCCATCCTCCATGAGGTCATCACCTCCTTCAACAACCCGTAGTCCCTCCTCATCTGTCTCCACTCTTCCACTTGCGGGTGTGGGAATCACCAGCAAGCCTCGGCCAAGTCCTGCTCTCGTTGTTCTCGCTCTTCTCGGTCGTGCTCTGCGGCTGCTCTGACATGCTCGACGGCAGAGCAGAAGGGGTCATCCACGTTGTTGTTGTTGTCGTATGTGGTGAGGGTGCGGACATTGGGGATTTCGTCAATGGTGATAGTGGTGAGTGGGACATGGGACATGTTAAGAGTGGGTTTAGAGGATGGGAGTACCAGTGGTTTCGTCGCGGCTGCTTTTATGTGAGTCTCAGCGGTTGGATTGGTTTGTTTGTACTTCCTTATCTCTTCGTCCGCGTGCACGTCATCCCACGGGACCCACTGGTTGTCCGAGTCGGCGTAACCTTTCCACTTGATCAGGTACTGCAGTTTACGCCCTCTTCCACACCTTCTTGAGTCTAGTACTTTTTCGACCTCGTATTCTTCCACGTCTCCTACCAATTCTGGTGGTGGGCACTGATAGTTTATGCCGTGAGTCTTCGTTTTTTGTAAGGGGTCAGGAGATCTGTGTGGAAGACATCATGGATGCTCCACTGCGTGGGAAGCTCGAGTCTATAGTTCACGGGAGACATCACCTGGATGATCCGGAACGGCCCATGTCTTCTGGGCACAAGCTTCGTGGTTGGCTGGTTGGTACGTAGGTGGCGTCCTTCAAGCCAAACTCTGTCCCTATCTGGTATTTAGGGGTGTCACGATGCTTGATCCATGACTGTTGCACGCGTCGCATGTGATTTTGTGCCTGCTCTCTTATCTCCTTCAATTGTTCTAGTCGCTTGTTGACCCTTGGTATTGGTGATTTCTTATCTGTCCAGTTAGTAATAGGGTGATAGCCATTAGTAACTTGAACGGTGTCTCGCGTGTGGACTCATTGGTCCAATTGTTGTGTGCGAACTCCACGAGCGCCAGATAGTCCGCCCAGTTGTTTTGTCGTTCGTTAGCCCAAAGCCTGAGGTATTGCTCCAACCATTGGTTGGTTCGTTCCGATTGTCCATCCGTTCGTGGATGGTAGGCTGTTGAGATATTTTGTTGTATTCCTAGGACTCGACATAGTTCCCTTGTAAACTTTGACGCGAACCGGGGTCCCTGTTGCTGATGATTTTCGAGGGTAATCCAAACCGTGCTACGACATGCTTTGCGTAGAGTATTGCGGTTTCCTCTCCCGAGATTTCCTCTTTGCATGGTATGAAGATAGCTGCCTTTGAGCAGTCGTGGTCTGTGATTGTGAGTACCGAGTCGTATCCTTGACACCAGTAGTTTAGTAATGAAATCTAGCGCCACCACCTCAAATGGTAGCGCCTCTGGTTGTGGAAATATGGGTTGCAACGGTGCTCTTGTTTTTTGTGTGTTGACCTTGCATCGTTGACATTCTGCGCATCCTCGGACGTATTCCGCAATGTCTTGTTTCATTGTTGGCCACCAGTAGTGGCGTTCCACCAATTGCGTTGGTTCGGTTTGATTCCTGGATGCCCTGAATAGGGGGGTCATGCTGTGTGAGATTACTTCTCTGATTTCCTCCATTGGTCCTGTTACGACAAGCTGTTGTCCCTGGTACCACCAGAGCCCGTCTGCTTTTGTCAGTTTGTGGGGGTCGACCCACTTGCGTATCCTTTGTTCGTCCTGTTGTGTGGTGGTCGCAGTTGTTCGTACAAAACATTTTATCTGATAGTACGACGACACCTTCATTATCCTTCTCTCCTTGATCGTAGTCGGCCTTCGAGATAGAGCATCGGCTCGTCCATTGGCCGCACCTTTGACATGGTGTATCTCGAAGTTGTATTCTGCTAGTTCGAGTACTTCCCTGGCAATTCGCCTACTGATCTTCTGGGGATCCCGCCAGTATCTAAGGTTGAGATGATCAGAGAAGATGCATACTTTATGTGGTGAGCCAGCCAACAGATGTCTCCAGTTGCGCAATGCTTTTACGATGGCTAACAACTCTAGGTTGTAGATGTCGTAGTTGCGTTCAGCGGCGTTGTGTTACGTTTGTGGTCTGACTTAGACCCTCACGCGATGGCAAGTAACGTGACTTAGCAATACGCGTCAACACACGAAGGTGTGACTTGTCCTAAGGACTCTTGAAAGAGCCTTCCTAAGAGAGCGATGACAGAGGCGAGAGAGAGAGAATCCTCGACTAGATTCGATGATGGTACAAGAGAGTCAAGCTGTCGACCACATCAGTCGACAGCACCTTATATCGATTTGACTGTACGCCTTCGTCAGCGATACAGCCACTACTACTACTGCTTGGTAACGTCCACTAATACTAACGCCACAACTACTACAATCATCAGTCATCGTACAGTAATCCTCAGTCATCGTACAGTAAGAGTATCAGTAATCCACATCGTAAGAATGAGTAAGATTCGGGAGCGACTCGTCATCCCGCTTACATGAGGTAGTCCGCAAATCGTAACATCACCCCCTTTACAAGGGTGAGCGCCCACGCTCCACAACCCAACTCGTCACGTGGTAAGTCCGACGTCCGTCTCGTGCTCGTCACGTACCCGCCTGAGGGCATGCGCACGCCCATCTCCTGACGAATGCATAGCCCTGTCGATGTGGACGAAGATGTCGTCCTCCAGCTTCTTGATCGTTCGAGCTCGGCGAACCTCCATGGAGGCGCGGTAGCGTCTTACCTCGGCTTGGAGGGAGATGTCCCCCAGCCGGGCAAGGGCTTCGTCTACCTGCGCTTTCCACGGAAGTCAGCGCGGAAAGTACCGAGTTCTTCACGGTGTACTCAGCTGCAGGCCCATATCTCGGCAGGGTTCGGCGTGGATGTCGGCTCGGTAGACGGGGGAATATTTCCCCATCGTCCCGAATACCTCGGGGTTGTCTAGCATGCGAACCCTACATACTTGGCTGGATTCTTCGCCCCTCGTGCTCGATGACCATCGGCACCCAATTCATCCCGTTGTTGAGGATGAATCCGCCGGGGTAGGCGATATGGCACGGAGAGGGAGCCGCGTCGCATGCGCTCGGCGCGTAGTGATGGGCGATGGGTCGCGTTCTTCCCTATAGGGGGGTAGACCGCGCGCTTCGTATCCTGCTCCGCCGTTGCTCCGTAGACAACAGCAACTGGAGGTGGTCTTGGCGGTTCATCCTCGGCTTCGCTGGCAATGACGCGGACTTGGTGAGGTATAGGGAGGGGAGCGCAGTGGCATAGTTTGGGGGATTGTCGCACTGAATGCAGAACCCGGGCTGCGTGGTAAGATTCGTCGCTGCTGTCGTCCTCATCTTCGCTGTCGTCGTCATCGACGGCAGTGGTGGCGAGTGACGTGGCGGACTGGTTGACACTGCCGACTGCGGTGGTAGTGAGGGAGGGCGGACTGGTTGATGCTTGCCTCGTTAATAGTGTATCCTCATCCTCCTCTCCGCTGCAGTCCTCTTCACCACTTGGTCCTCCTCCATGCGGACATCACCTCCTTCAATAGGCCGTACTCCCGCCTCATCTTCTCCACTCTTCCGCTTGCGGGTGTGGGGAATCGCCGGCGAGCCTCGGCCAGGTCTCGGGCGGCTTGGTCTCGTTCAGCGACGGCTCTGACGTGTTCGAATGCTGAGCAGAACTGGTCGTCGATGTTGTTGTTGCCATCGTAGGTGTGAGGGTGTCGACGTGGGGGATGGCGATCTCGTCAATGTTGACAATGGTGAGAGGGACATGAGCCATTGAGTTAGTGGATTGGGAGATGATAATGTCACCGACTCTGAAGGCTGCTTTTATGTGAGTTTCAGCCTTCGGGTTTAATCGTGCGAACTTCCTTATCTCTTCCTCCGCATGGACGTTCCACGGGACCCACTGGTTTTCGGAGTCCGCATACCCCTTCCACTTGATGAGGTATTGAAGCTTGCGCCCTCTTCCCGACCTTCTAGAGTCTAACACCTTTTCGACCTCGTATTCTTCCACGCCTTCGACCAATTCAGGTGGTGGGCGTAGATAGTTTGCGCCATGCATGCGTGTTTCTTTGTAAGGTGTCAGCAGATCTGTGTGAAACACGTCATGTATCTTCCATTGCGGGGGTAACTTGAGCCGATAATTCACAGGGGACATCACCTGAACTATCTCAAACGGGCCTGTCTTCTGGGCGCCAGCTTGGGAGTTGGCTGATTGGTTCGTAGTTGCGCCCATCTAGCCATACTTGGTCCCTAAGATATCTGGGCGTATCCTTGTGTTTGATCCACGACTTCTGGGCCTTTAGCATATTCTCCTGCGCGCTCCGACGGGCTTCCATCAATTGTTCTACCTAGTAGATACGCTGGGCAGGTTGATTGTCCCTGGCGCCCATTTATCTCTAGGGTGGTACCCCATTAGCGTGAAAAACGGGGTTTGCTTTGTGGTGCTGTTATCGTGTTATTGTGAGCGAATTCCGCTAGAGGTAGTTGCGCGGCCCAGTTATCTTGCTTTTGATTTGCCCATAACCTGAGGTATTGTTCCAACCACTGATTAGTGCGTTCCGACTGCCCGTCTGTTCTAGGATGATAGGCTGTTGATATGTTTTGCTGGATTTGAAGATTCTACAGAGTTCCCTCATAAACTTTGCTGAATCGAGGGTCTCGATCGCTGATTATTTTGCTCGGGAGTCCGAATCGAGGGAGAACCTTTGAGCGTACAACATTGCCGTTCTTCTCCGACATTGATTCTCGGCAGGGTAAAAATATCGACGCTTTGGAACAGTCGTGATCTGTAATCGTCAGAATCGAGTCGTATCCATCTGACGGGGCAACTTAGTTATGAAGTCTACCGCGATAACTTCGAACGGGGTGGCTCCTAATCGCGGGTAGATTGGTTCGAATGGTGCCTTGGTGGGGTGAGTTGACCTTGTGTCGTTGACACCTCCGCGCATCCTGCACATAGTCCATGACGTCGCTTTTCATGTTTGGCCACCAATAGTGTCGAGCTAGCAACTCTTGTGTTTTTGCTATTCCTGGATGGCCCGCCGTTAATGTGTCATGATATTGTTTTATGACCCCTTAGCTCTTCGTCATCCTGGTGGTGACCACCACTCTCCATTCTTGAACCAAACACCGTTCATCTTCTTGAGTTCGTGGGGATTTACCCACGCTTTGATTCGAGTTTCTTCTTGCGTGATGGGATTGGTGAAATCCCTGTGATCGTTCGTATGAATATTTTGTTTGGTAGTACCGTGACTTTATCGTTGTCCTTTTCTCCAGTGTCGTAGTCTGGTCTTCTGGACAGCGCGTCTGCTCTACCATTTGCTCGTCCTTTGAGGTGGTGTATCTCGATGTCGTACTCTTCCAA
>WITN01002003.1:0-10525 GCA_015025155.1 Lactarius quietus | reverse complement strand
GTGATTTTACATTAAAAACTCACTTTTGCGAGCCGCTGCGGCACAGTAGCTGCGTCATCGAACCACGCGCGCACCTCCGCGAGCGGCACGAAGAACCCAGCGCGCGGCGAGAACGAGTTGTAGTGCCGTTTCGTCTTGAGCGCCGGCGCGATCAAATCCGCCGAAATGACGTGCAAGTGCAGGTGTCTGGCGTCGTTCCTAACATCAGCGCGTGCAGTGCGTGCGCAGGGAGCAGAGAAGAGCTCACTCCATCGACGGTACGGCGTGGAAGCCCGTCCAGATTTCCCAGACGAACCCGTAGCGCGCGCGCATCTCGTCCTCGACGACGACGCGCGTACGCGCCGCTTCGTCTGCGAGAGCGCGTAGCGTCTCGTGTGCTTGTGCGTCGCGGCGCCGTAGGAGCGTGCGTAGGTCCGTTAGGTCTGAGGAGCGCGCGCCGGTCGCGTTGGCGGACGTGAGGCGTGGGAGGACGAGGAAGTGGAAGAGCGCTTTTGGGTAGGCGTCGAAGATGTGTGAGCGTGTGTTGTGTGTGTGAGAAGTAGACTGTTGGTGGGAGCGCGGTGGCGATAGTGGAGTCGGGGAGTTTGGCGTAGGTGTGTAGGACTTTGAGTTGTGGTAGCGATGATGAGGACTGGGCCCGAGAGACGATGACGTCTTCCATAGGGCGAGTCTTCGTTTGCGGCAGCGCTCTGAACCGCTTTAACTCTTCAGCTTTTCTGGCCCTTTCCCTTTCGGGGAAGAGCGGGATGAGGGGGATGCGAACTACCCGTTCTGTCGTCCGTATTCCACGTTTGGTCATCCGATGAGAAGTGATGACTTCCAAATATTCGGCTCGTATTCTATGACGAGCTCACCGCGTCTGCTGCCCCTTACGCGCATTTAAAGTAAGTGATGGGTGAAAAGTTTGGTTGTGGGTGAAGGTGAAGGTGAGTACGGTGTTTAATTTCCAGACTATTTAAATGTGCATTATTCTTCAAAAAATATTAAAGTCGGTCATCTGCGTGTAGTCTCCCACACCTAGGTAGCAGGAGCCATAACGTTATCCGGACATCCAATTGCATGTATAAACTGACTAACTCATTTTGGCAATGATGTTACATCCACCGCCTGTACCAGCAGTGCGAGGGCGAGGTCTAATAACACGAGCTCACTGTCCGGTCGTCAACCATAGCGAGGACATGATGTATTCAAAGTTTGGTGGGCGAGGACACCCGTGCGTGAGCCACGTCTGGACTAGGTTGTACTTTGAGGTGTTGAGAGCGAAAGCAGTATCACGATCAAATCATGATCATGGTAACACCATGAGATAGCTAAAGTTATGTTTCCTTCAAGCCTTTTCGGGAGGCAAATAGGTGGTCCATGCGGTCTACATGTTTCCCTGCGGCGCGACCTTGAGATACGACCTGGCGTGCTCTGAGTCGAAATTGAGATCTTGAGATGTCACATTGAGTGACGGCGTACACGGTATGTGGGAGTTCTCTGAAGACGAGGGATGTCAGGTTGGTTAAGATGGGAAATCAAGGAAATGAGGGTGAGGGACGGACGGACGGTGCGGCGAAGTTGACACTGCTGGACCTTGAGCTTGAGATCTTGAGAAACTCCGCTCTACACCAGAATTAGAAATATACGTACGCGGAGCGAATTAACTTGGAGAAATTGCACTGCTCGGTCATGGGCAATTGAATCCAACCCTATGTCCCTAGTTTCGATGGTGTGAAGGCGAGGTCCAATTTAGCCACTAGATATTTGGCTGGACGCCGTGCCAGTGCGTATTCTCAAGATACATTTCATGTTCGCGCACTTGTTATGCAACTTATGGTCCGAGAGGACATAAATTGGTAAGGTTTCACCGAGATATCTGCATAGAAACAGTCAGACCACGGCTTAACGGTGCCCATCGACAAAACCCCGAGCACCTCGTCGTCACGTCGACCACAGTTCGTCCCGCGTAGACGGCCAATGACTATCTTGCGTCCTCGGTAGCACCAGTTGAAGAACGACAGCGCCTCTGTTGAAGGTGCCCAGCTGCTCGACTACAGTACTTCCCTGTGAGCGATTGGAGTTCCAACTCCCGAGCCTTCGCATCGCACTTAGTGAACCGCTGGCAGCAGACAACGCCAGCGGTGACAGGGAAGCCGACGGATAGAGCTAAGTCCTATACGACAATCTTGGGACTACTCGTGGGAAGTTTGTTTAGAGATAAGCTAACGCTCAAAAAGAGCGACTGTGCGGCGCACGTTGGACTGAGACGATCTACTCGCGTGGGAGCTATACTTGGAATATCAACCTTGACATCGGCGACGAAGGGAGACACCAACTCCCAATGGACAGACAGCAAGTGGGCGCCAGTTCAAACAGGCATCGTCCAGACTGACACTGAAGCATTATCAATAAGGGTGCACAAACTTGGTGATGCGCGAGTAGCGTACCCGGGTGAGTTGTTATTATAAGTCAATGTAATTTGAGCAGTGGCAGGGAGCACGCGCCCATACCGTGACGTTGATGTGCGGGGGAGCTATTTAAGGATGCAGGGGGAGAAAAGGCTTGTGTGGGTGCGAGATCGATCAGTTGGTTCAAGAGTCAGTTAGAACTCGGCCCACTGGCAGTGGACGTACGAGAGCGTCCTCATAATCTACCCACCAACCGGACATATGACTTGGCACGGTTGTCAGTATAACTTTATAACAGACTTCCGTTTGAATGTTGCCCATCGATGCCCGACCGAGCATGTGGCCATGTTGCACGACTCTGTACCGTCCTTTTCTTGGGTTTGGGGTATTGTTTTCGGAGATCAGATCTCAGATCTCAGAGATCGAGGG
The DNA here is from genome assembly GCA_015025155.1 of Lactarius quietus. Lineage (NCBI taxonomy): Eukaryota > Fungi > Basidiomycota > Agaricomycetes > Russulales > Russulaceae > Lactarius > Lactarius quietus. The sequence continues at coordinate 7,706 of WITN01002003.1, read as the reverse complement.
AGCGGCGGAAGACATCCACCAAAAAAGGAAGGGGTGGGACCAAATCGATCAACGGCTCTTGCTTGCAACAACTTCCAACACCATGGGAAACAATTCAACTTCCCCAAACCCAGCCACTCAAATGGGCGCGACCCATCCGTCGAACTACAACGCCCACTGCCAGAGATCGACGCCGAGCGCGGGATGGGATCACTTCGATCAGCGACTTATGCCTCACAAATTCGGTTTCCCCGATGGGCACAAAACCCCACCGTCCACTCCCAAATATCAACTTTCGCGTCCTGATTATAGGACGTGCAAATGCTGGCAAGACTTCCATCTTGCAGAGAGTGTGCGATACTACGGACAGTCTGGTCGTTTGGCGGCGAGGCAAGGAGGTATGCAGCATTCAGCATTTTTATAACCATGCAGGTGTAGTCTCAACCCAACCCCAAGATTCAACTTACACCGACCATGGACGTTGTGACACTAGTACTTCGCTTTGACCGTTCCTGATCCTTGAGTTAGCGTGGCGAGCACACCATCGAGGATGAACTTGTATTCTCCAATCATGCGGGATACATTTTTCACGATTCCTGCGGATTCGAGGCCGGTAGCAACGAAGAACTGGGGATTGTGCAGGGATTTATCGACGAATGTCTGGAGAAAGGCGACTACCAGACAGATTACATGCAATATGGTTACACTCTCAAGGGTTCACGAATTACGACCACTGATGGACATATTTTAAAGGTACTGCGTCCCAATGGACAACCAACGACCAGAGTTGGATCTGAAATTCTTCAGTAACATTTGCCCTGACCAGAATGGTGCGTTGTTGTGAACGTTCGTGACGGTGTTTAACACATCAATTCCAAGTCCCTGTCATTGCGGTATTCACTAAATACGACCAATTTCTGCGCAATGTGAAGATAGATTTAGAGGACTATGGAAACCCAGATGACAATACTACATCTAACGTGGCGGAGAAACTATTTGAAGAGCACTACCTACGTCACCTTGGTGATGGAGCGAAGTTCGTGCGGTTGGAAAGTCTGTGCATCGTCGAATATGGTCGCCGTGTGCTGACCCTCTTGTGAAAGAAACGCACAAACCAGAAACACGCTGCCGTGCTCTGCTTGAAGAGACAGTTGAAGCGTTGAATGAGGATGTCGTTGCCTTGATGCTTTTGGCTGTGCAGAGAGAGGATTTAGAGCTCAGCATCAACATGGCAATGAAGCGGTGGGTTATCTACACAAAGTATTGACGAAAGGGTCATTCTCACGAGACACCAAAAGTGTCCATCGCATTGGGCTTGATAGAACGACAGGACTTGTCATCATATGTCTTTTTGCATTTCCACAAATCTGGGCAAGTATTTTAATGTGGTCCTTCTCTTCTAATTCCTGATGCCGCCAACTACAGCTCGTGAGCGCATGTCCTTGCTTGCCATATTTAGTCCTACTGACTTGAGTGTGCTGGGTCTTGATTAGCGAGTAAGTGACCGCCAGCACTGGCTATTTCAACACATTCAGGCCTGCTGACTGAGCCTACACTCGTTTCTGCAGGAAGTGAGTTGTACTATCCCTGGTACCTCTCCAGTCCTCTGACCAGGGGCATCATCGGATCTACAGTATGTGAGTTACTGCTGTCTCCTATTCCATTTCAACCCCAATAATCAGGCCACTCTTGGCTCTGCAGCATGTGAGTTGCTACTGCTTAGCACCTATGCAGGCCTGTTGAGCAAGCACACCATTGACTCTGCAGGAAGTAAGTTGCTGATGTCCCTGGCACCCTTTCAAGCACCCTGACAAAGCTCACCATTTGCTGTGCAGTTGGTAAGTTGCTGCTGTCTCTACCCCCCTTTTAAGTTCATCAATTGAGTCATTCTTGGCTCTGCAGTTGGTAAGTTGCAGACTTGCAGTCCCTGTCTCAATTTTAAGCCTGCTAATCTAGCCTATCTTTGACCCTGCAGATTGTGAGCAGCTGCTGTTATTGCTTCTCTTTAAAGTTTGCTGACTAGCCCTTGGCTTTGCAGAAAGTGAGTTGCTATTGTCTCTGACATCTTTTTGATCCCACCAACCAAGCTCACATCTCTGTAGAAAGTGAGTTGCTACTTTCTCTAGCTTTCTTTGAAGCTCTGATCATGCTCACCTTTGGATCTGTAGGAAGTGAGTTTTTGCTGTTTGTAACATCAATTCAAGGCTGCTAATGGGCCTTTCCTTGACTCTGCAGAGAGTGAGTCACTGCTGACTTTGGCATCATTTCCAGCTCTGAACAAACACACATTCAACTTCACAGGATGTGAGTCACTACTATCTCCAGCACCCTTTCAAGCTTGCTAACCAAACCCACCCTTGGCTCTATAGAGAGTGAGTTGCTGTTGTTCCTGGCTTCAAGTATGCTGATCAAGCTTACTCTTTGTCTTTAGGATGTGAGCTCTTAATGTCTCTGATACCTTTTTAAGCCCTCTAACTTAGCCTGCTCTCATCTCTGTAGTTTGTGAGCTGGTGCTATTTCTAGCATCCTTTTAAGCCTCACTAACTGAGTGGGCCCTTGGCTTCACAGACAGTAAGTCACTGCTGTCTTTGACACCTTCATACCTAATGACCAAGACCATTGGCTCTACAGAGAGTGAGATACTGTTGTTCCTAGTTCTCACTCAAGCCTACTGATCAAGGCCATCCTTGGCTCTGTAGCTGGTGAATTGCTATCATCCTTAGCATTCTTTAGAGCACACTGACTAATCCTACCTCTGGCTCTGCAGCAGGCAGGTTACTTCTGTTTCTGGAGCCCTTGTCAGCTCTCTGATCAAGCTCTCCCTTGATTGTGCAGGAGGTGAGTTGCTACTGTCTCTAGCACCATTTCTAGACTCTTACTGACCCCTCTTTTTGCTCTGCAGGATGTGAGTTGCAGTTGTCTCAGACCCCCTTTCAAGTCTGCTGATCAAGCCCACCTTGGCTCTATAGCATGTGAGTTACTGTTCTATCTGAAACCCTCTCAAGCCCACTGACCAAGTACACTTTTGACTTTGCAGAAAGTGAGTTACTCCTGTCCCTTGCACCCTTTTAAGGCTTCTGACCAAGAGTAACCTTGGCTCTGCAGCTGGTAAATTGCTCCTGTTCCTGGCACCTTCTCAAGCTCTCTGATCAAGTGCACTCTCATTTCTGCAGATTGTGAGTTGCTGTTGTCTCTGGCCCTCTTTTAAGCCTGCTGATCAAGCCCACTCTTGGCTCTGTAGGATGTGAGTTACTGTTATCCCTGGCACCCTCTCAACTTGAAGCTCACTGATCAAGTATACCTTTGGCTTTGCAGCAAGTCAGTTGCTCTTGTCCCTTGCACCCTTTCAAGCCTGCTGATAAAGCCCATTCTTGGCTCTATAGAATGTGAGTTGTTGTAGTTCCTTATGCCTTTTTAAGCTTGCTAACCAACCCACCCTTGCCTTTGCAGAAGGTGGGTTACTGTTGTCCCTAACACCCCTCATATATGCTGACTAAGTGCACCTTTGGCTTTGCAGAATGTGAGTTACTCCTGTTTCTTACACCCCTCATGTACACTGACCAAGTGCACCTTTGGCTTTGTAGGATGTGAGTTGCTCCTGTTCCTTACACATTTTTAAGTTCTTTAACCAAGTGCATCCTTGGCTTAGACTGTGAGTTGCTCCTATTCTTGGCACCCTCTCAAGCTCTCTGACCAACTGCACCCTTATTTATACAGGTTGTGAGTTTTTAACATCCCTTTTCCCCTGTCAAACTCACTGACTAAAGAAACTTTTGGCCCTGCAGCAGGTGAGTTGTTGGTGCCACTTCAAGTCCACTGACCAAGCTTGCTCTTAACTCTGCAGACAGTAAGTTGCTGCTATTCTAGTCATCTTTTCAAGCCTCTGATCAGGCCTTCTCTCATTACTGCAGCATGTGGGCTACAGGAATTTCTAACATACTTTTAAGCCTACTAATTAAAGCTGCACTTGGCTCTACAGTTTGTGAGTTCCTGCTGTCTATGACATACTTTTAAGTTCACTAATCAAGTTTGCCCTGAGATAGTATGTGAGTTGCTTACCAGCCCTGATGCCATTTAACCAAACTTTTCTTAACTCTACAGAATGTGAGTCTGCTGTCTCTAACACACTCTCAAGCTGGCTGACTAAGCCCAATAATGGCTTTGTAGTATAAGGTGAGTTTCTGCTGTCACTGACATCCTTTCAAGCCTGTTAACTTGGCCTGCCCTTGGCTCTTTAGAATGTGAGTTGCTACTACCTTTATCATCCTATTAAGCCCTAACCAAGCCCACCTTAGGCTGCTTATCCTGTGAGTTATAGTGTTTATCAACTCTCTTTTCTGCCCTCTGATTAAGCCCATTGTTAACTCTTTAGCATGTGGGTGCATTCTATCTCTCAATTTCTTCCATATCTTTAAATGAAAACCTCTAGGATGTGAGTGCATACTTGATCTTATTGACTTTACAGTTTAATTTCATTCTGGCTCTCTAGGATGTGAGTGCCTTCTCTTCCTATATTTGAAGTCCATGAATGGTGTGATCTAGATTGTAAGTATTTTATATATCTGCTTGGTCATGAGTCTTTCCCCATCATCAGTGTCATGATTTGGCTAGGTTTGATTAGTGTAAGCGGGATGACGAGTTGCTCCCGAAACTTACTAAGGGACTATTGTTTCTTACTCACGTATGACTGTACGATTACTGTGGATGACTGATAGTATTAGTGGACGATTACTTAGCATTGGTAGTAGTGGCTGTATCGCTGATGAAGGCGTACAGTCAAGAACTAGTTATAAGGTGGCTGTCGACTGATGTAGTCGACAGCTTGACTCTCTTGTACCATTCTCGAATCTAGACGGGTCCTCTTCGCTCAGAACCCGCTCGCGTCGACCCCCTTAGGAAGGCACTTTCAGGTGTCCTTGATCTTAGTCACACCTACGTGTGTTGACTCATGCTGCTAAGTCACGTTCTATCGTCATCGCATGTATAGTCTAAGTCAGACTCGGATCACACCAATCATAACATTAGAGTCAAGCTCTCCTTACACGCTGTGGCGCCGATCACAACCAAAGACGGTTGGGAATTCCAACCTTTCCAAGTTAACTTGAGGGAAAGAGACGCTCCCGCAAGATACGTCATCAATCGAGTCCGTTGGAGGACAGTCCCAGACGACAGAAGAAGTGGAGATCAAGAACACTTCAATACCGGTTATTACGCAGAAGCAGCTACCGCTCAATGATTTCACCCTATTATCTTTCATCACGGAAGGTGTTGCTGGGTGGAACTCAGGTGGAACCGAACCCAAGAATACTTCGAGGCAGCCAGACCAGCTGGTGACGATCTCAACTGCAATATCCTACTATCAGAAGCTCGACCAATTGAAGAGCAAGGAAGAATCGACGGAGAGCCAGAAGAAGCACACTCCGAACCAATATCGCCAGAACTCCAACACCGAACACCCGCAAGGTCAAACACTAGCAATACAAGCGAACGGGCGCAGACCCCATCAATAGCAGAAGAACCTGAACATATACACATTCACGAAGAGGAGCCCGAAGTAGAAGAAATCACTCAGCAAACAGCTACGTTACACATTCCTGACCCAATCAGAATGGCAACTCAAACATACGTCGAAGAACCAGCCCCACTAGTTATCGACGAACGAACGGGTCATGTAGTAGAAATGCACCCAGAAGATGTACAAGCCGCAAGAAGAGCCATGGGACCAGATGAGCCAGATCAACCCGGAGGGTTTGATTTTGATTACAATGAACCGCCCCCACAACCATACGAACGAATCAACAGGGGTAACGATATACGAGGATATCCATACCAACGACAACAAGAAGCCCCTCCACCCATGGGAGCAGGAGGACCACCCGGAGGCCCACCACCTGCAGGGGGAGGAGGAGGACCACCACCTGCAGGAGGAGGAGGAGGAGGAGGAGGAGGAGGACACGCCACTGATAAATTCATAGGCAACCCTCCAAGTCCGTTTAGCGGAGACCGCTCAAAAGTGGAAGGATTTATCCTTCAATGGGAAGTGTACGCCGGGGTCAATGCAAGTCACGCAGCCATGAGGAACAAGTATCAAAAAGCTATGTTGTTCCTCACCTACGTTCAAGGAGACCTAGTTAACGCCTGGGTTATGTCCGCAAGCCAATGGCTGGTCAGAGAAGTACAAAGGGGCTCAGCCAATTCGACAACAGGCTGTGGAACAACATTCTACAAGCCTTCCGTCGACAATTGCCGACGTACTCAGCAAGGAACGCGCCCAGGCTCAGCTGACGCCGGGATTCGATGAAGGAAGGAAAAATCGACGACTATATCGCGCTGTTCGAACAACTAGTTCGATACGCCGGATACGATATCAATGCTGAACAAACCCTGAAGTACTTTATAAAAGGACTACCCAGGGCGCTGTATGAAGCCATGTATCAGCACGATGACCCCAGGACATACGAGGATTGGAGAGCATCGGCTCTCAGACGACAACAAAAGTGGATCCACATGCAGACGGTACGCGGTAACCTAGACATGTTCAAAGGATCCGCTAACAAAAACCAATCGGGAGCATTGGCCAAATTACTCGCTCCACTATCAAACCCCGACGCGATGGACACATCGGCAGACCGAGTCAGAGGAAGCTTGCAGGAGCGAAGACGTACTTAACACCCCACGACCCCCTTCCGCCGAGGGGGATACCTCCAAAGGCAACAGGGAATCGACCAGACTTTAGTCAAGTCCGATGCTACAACTGCGATAAAATGGGGCACATCAGCCGAGACTGTCGCCAACCACGGCGAAATAAACGCCAACAAATCAGGAGCACAGGAGAGGGCCAAAGACCGACGAAGATAAAGCCGAAGAATGGCTGAGGGGAGTAGCCAGTGAAGGAGACGACGTAAAGGACCTCATCCTGCAAAAGTTGATGGGGACGGATTTTTCAGACGCCTGAACCCGACGGCCTGGGTGAGGGCACTCCATTGTAACTCTGTGTACATTATGCGCTACCGATCTATGCGAGTTCCAGTTCAACTGCACACACGTTACAACACGGCCGAAGTAAAAGCACTAGTGGACTCAGGAGCCACTGATAATTTCGTGAGCGAAAGCTTCCTCAAACGAATGGGGATAAAAACACGGTTGTTAGATAAACCAAAACGAATCTACAACATCGACGACACCACAAACAAAGCAGGACATATAACCCACTACGTGATCCTTCGAATCGGGGTCAAGAAACAACAAAGAAATGAGGTTTTTGGTCACCAACATCGGAAAAGAGGACATACTCTTGGATATCCTTGGTTGGCAGCATACGAACCTCAATTCGACTGGAAGAAAGGGGCAATTAACCAAGCGCACCTACCAATAACATAACAACGGTCAACGCACTGACAGAAGGATGTCCTAGGTCACTTGCTAACCAAAAAAGGAACGCATAGTGAACAACTGGAACAAGATGAATCACGGGCGAAGATAATGGTTCCAGCTGTCGAACACGCTATCGCGGCAACACCCAAAGACGAGAAGCCAGCCATCCTACCCCGCAATACGAAGCATTCGCAAGGTGTTCGATGAAGAAGCATCAACAAGACTCCCAGACAGGAGACCTTGCGATCATGCCATCACGCTTCAACCAAACGCCCGACATCGTTAACATGTCGTCTGTACCCGATGACCCGAACCGAAGATGAAGCCCTGGACTCCTTCATCGATGAACACCT